>UXGD01003741.1:0-19335 GCA_900474315.1 Torymus auratus
ACTTTATCCAAAAATAAAGGTTTTAGAGATTTATTTGATTCGTAGATTCTTTAAATTATAAAAGATAGAAAATAGACTTGCAAAACTCTAAACTAATTTAATAATATGCATTATACTTAATAATACAAGAATTATGAAATTAATTTTCCTTCCTAAAAGAGAAAGCTTTATGACAAGGAATTTTTAAAAACAAAAATTTGTCTCTTTTAAAATTTTATGCGTATTATATTCATTATTTTTCCTGCATCTCATATTATTTATTTACTAAAAATTGTATCTTGTCTATAATGCACTTTATCATAAAATATAAATAATTAATTCAAGAAGTGCTTTTGAAATTAATAATTGTGTTTTCTTAATCAAGAATAATATTTTGAAAAGTTGTACTTAAATGTAGCATACTTTACAAACGCTAGATTTTATTCATATTTCATAAAGCTACAATTTGAAAAGAACGTTAAAAAAATTGGATTTTAAAATGTTATTATAGATATACATCGGTGCTATCAGTTCGACGAACAAGTGAGCAACGTGTATAAAAAATTGTTGCCTGTCGAATGGATGTTTTAGCTCATAAGAAATATATTGAAATGAAAGCAGAGAAGTTTTAAAATTATGATTGCATGTGGCAAAAAGCTTTTAAAAAATTTCAAGGTATAAAATATAGCTAAGCTATTTTCAACCTGACGTTTTATACCGTAATTTATTAAAGTGTGCACTTCTGTCCAATATTTTACTGTATCGTCGCGGATGTGCTTTTACAGTTTTACGTCGCCAGCAATATTTTACACCATAAAAACTAGGGATTCGACAAGTTTACTCTCACATTAAATTTCGATATTGAAGAAGTGTTATATTATTGATAATGACATTTTGATGATACTTTCAAGATGAATAAATTCCAAATGTAATTCAACCCGAATATTTATTAAACAACGTTCTTATACATCTTGCAATCTCAAAATCAACCCTTTGCAAATCGACCCAACTATTAATGAATATCAATCTCACGTTTCCATCAGCCCTCTCCTTGAAAAATTAAAATTCCATTCCGAACCATCTCATGCCGACGTATTTCACCCTTTCCAGTCATCACGCAGTGACTTCCGCATTCCTCTGACGCGATTTATTAAAATTTCAATTACACCTCTGACAGCGCAGGAGCATTCCGCGACAAACTTTCCACCTATACTCTGACTTCCGCTTCCCTTTCCCGCGTCTTTCACAGAGCTTCGTCTCTCCCTTTTCCTCGGCTATTTACATTTTTATTATTAGCGCGCACGCGCGGCATTTTCAATTTTCCCTCCGCGAACTCGCGAATACCATTTTCTCGTACGTGCGTGCGTGCGTATACGGCGTATATATAGTGGCGTGTATCGTCGGAAAAATGTCCCTTGGCGGGGCGCTTTATTGAAAATTTCTTGCCGCCGCGGGCTTCGCTTCGTGCCGCGTATAAGCGATAAAATCTGCGGCGGTCGAGTTTTTTTCCGCCTGGAATTCAAAGGCAATTGCGTGTATGTAAATAAGAATGTATGATAATGGGACTCTTTCATATTCGCGCGGTTGTATTTTGAAAAAGATTTGCTTAAGTAAAATGCCATTTGGAAAGATGCTACAGTGAAATAATTTTTATTTGTTTGCTTATAAAGATGCAAAGATTGAAGATAAAACAAATAGAGTCATAATTGATCAGAAATTAATTTTAATTAATTTGTAAGTTATCATTTTATTCTTTAATCATTAAGATTCTCTTATAATATAAAGAATAAATTGTTGATCTAATAATCAGAAACGTTAACATTTTCGTTATATTAGTCATGGACAAACGCTGTAACATTTTGCAATTATTTTAGCTTAGACAATACTTACAAATCTTTTCTTCAAATATACAATTCGTAATAATTATTTGAACTACTCAAGCAAATGGTATCTTCATTCAAATGCAACTCTCTAGCTGTGCTCTAAATAACGCAATAACCGCAAAAACCACTAATTTACGTACGTACCCACCGAACGTGTTAATCTAACCGAGAATTTGAGGCTAGGGGAATGTGCCTCGTTGATTTATCAGGCACCCGCGTAGAGGCAATTATCTCTCCACATTCTCTCTCTTCCTCTCTTTGAAATATTAAATCCTACTCTTTCACTAATTATCTAATTATATTTTCCGACTGCAGAGGCGCATTTTTTATTCTCCTCTTATTCAAGCGTACGCCCCACCGCATTGAGCTCCCGTCCAAGCCGTTCCATGCACCACAGTAAACTATGAATGCAAAGCGCTATATAAGCTTTACGCGCGTAAATATTGAAGAAGAAGTGGATGCGTGCGGTAGTTCCGGTTACATTTGTATGCATACACGCCCACGCTCTACTAGGGGTGCGAAGAAAGTTGGAGCGTTGCCGAGCTCGATCACTTAATAAACCGTAAAGATTATATGTGGATCATCGCTGAGAGGACTTTGTTTTCATAGGCGTCAACTTTTTTATCGGCTTAAACTCGGATATTCCTTTATATTTCATTACGTTTTACTAACACCGGGTAATGGGCAAAGCGGCGTTATGATTTCTAGTAATTTTCAATGTTCGTAATTTAGCAGAAAATATGCAGAAAGATTAATTATTTAGAAATATTTTATTATGGCCTAAAATTTTTATGTTTCTTTTATGAATTCGTAAATGTAGCAAATAAAAACGTTTTCATATTAACCGAACAATTATATTACCGAATTTGCATCAACGGCATACTGAGTTGCAGAACAGCTTATCGTAATTGACGTAAATTCAGTACCTAGTTATTGATAAGTTAATAATGACCCATCAGATAACCAGCCGAAAATTGAACTACATCATATTATTCGCTTAAAATTGTTGGAGAATCGTTTGTAACCTTTATTATATTTATTACCTACATCGTTTTGAGACAATCCAAAAAATTAAAATTTATTTTATTAATCGTAATAAATATAAAATTTATTGATCAAAATCCACTGAGTGTATTCTCGTAAAATATCACTTATGATTCTGGTAAATTGTAGTAGAGACATAGCGCTCGGAAATTGTGCCAAGAATAAGAAACGTCCTTTCATTGAACAAATACGCCCAAAGAATCTCGGTTAAGTGATTTTATTGCATTGTAATAAATTCGAGCATTTATTCTCGTCAGGTATATGTTTAAATAAATCATATTATTAACACACCAATTTGTCATAATTAATTATTCATCATCTCTTAAATTAATACGAATAACGCGCTCAGGCATATTGTTACACGTTTTAATAAACCTGCGGCCGTGAACTTTTGCACTGGATATATACTCATAATGTTTTTCGAATAGTACGCCTTGACTCATTCATTCCGCGAATCCGTTGCCATTCGCCTGAAGAAGCCTCGAGAATAAGCGACCCCGGATTGTTCCGGAACCTCTTGACAATGAATAAAGAGCCGGGGAAGGATCCTGATTTTTCCGCTTCCTCGGAAATACTTCTAGACCCCCGGTTCCTAGATTTATATATTCCACGCTTGCCCGAGGTACGATGAGGCATGGCTTCTGATATATACTTCCGCGGACAAATCCTCACGCACGGGATTTTCAAGCGTTTCCTCCGGGCGAAAAATCAATACAGGAGAGGAGGAGATTTTACGCCGCGCGAGAACGGTAGAATGTAATTTGTGTAATGTTTGCCGGGGAAGTGTTCTTTTATAGCTGGAAAAATTGAAAGGGTCAATTCGAAAGTAAGAGAGGACTCGTATTTTTCCCTGCGAGGTTTTTGTGTTTCGAGTGTTTCTGGTCCGCCGGAGTTGTATGGAGAGAGATCGTTGTTTATTATGTTTTCCTTACATTTTTCTGGTGTAATTTATTATAAATGGTATATATTGGTTTTGAAATTCACATAAAACCGAGGTTTTGGTAAATCATGGGTGTTTGAGAAAATATATTTTAACGAAAATTTTTTATAGTATTAAGAAGTTCAAGAGAGAATCATTTTACCTGTTTTCAATACAATATGGTTGTAGCGTAGACGGTGTTTTTTTAGTTTTTGTCATATCGCGCTATCATGTATAGTTATAACATATATTTAACTGGTCTTCAGTCGAGAAAAGCTTTCTTTTCCTTCCTATACTTAAATGAATCATATAAATAAAAAAGAATAATGAATCTTATGATAAGAATATATTCCATTTTAAGATAAAATAATTCTAAACTATATGTAGAATGATTATAGTGAATATGTAGAGAGAAATTCCTTTTCTCAGATTCATCATTCGTTTAAGTCAATATTGATACAACTAACTAATTAAATGAAGTCATGCGGTGTATAGGTATTGTGTTCATTAGAGAACTTCAGAAGCTCACGAGAAGACTTTCGTCGGGACAAAAGGACCTGTAGATGTCCAATTTCCGTTCGTAATGAGGAAGTTTAGTATTATCCACTTCGTGTTTGTTCTTCCAGGACTAAGTTGGAACTGTTGATTACTAGTTGGATGTTTCGTGACCTTTGTAGAGAGCAGTTAATGAAAGTAATACTCAAATATCGTGAGGCGGCTAATGTCTCTCCTTGTGCGTTATTGTCACCTGTTTACACCGACCGCTTCAGTCCAAGTGATACTTACCCTAAGAATGTACTTTTTATAGTCGATGCTAAAATATATGTTGCTTCACCAGAAAAACAACATACGGAAACAAAAATTTAGATACAAAAAGTTTAAAAATGATCTTTTTCTGCTAAACTACGGTGAATGTTTAAATGAAGACACTAGTGCTATATTATGATTGATCACCCAAAAAAGTAAGCTTGCATGATGAGATCAGGAAATATTCGAACAATCCAGTGTCGAACAGACAGGGCCAATAGTTACATTTTTTTATCTGTATTACGTTCTAACATAGACAATATGATAGTACATTTGTGTTAAGAACTTTCGGAAAGGAATGATACAAGATTTTTATCTTCAATGGCTCACTGCATTACTAGTATCTGATGCAAAAGTACCAAAAGTTTTTACTAACACGGATGATGAGATCCGCGATTCGCATAGTTATTGATGGTGATCCATCCCCAAATATGTTTTTACGCTATTGTAACTACACCTCCCCTGTATTTTAATATAGAAAATCTATTTTAATTAAAATGACCAATTTAAGTCTTTTCGTTCACTTTCAACGTTCGGAATTTCAAATGCATTGCATTTATTCACAACATCTATATTTATTCAAGAAACAATAGCACCCTAAACAGGGTACTACTTACCCTTCAACAATCGTACACTTTACGTCCTTTCCTCATTCGGCTCCTAATGTTGACCTATCGTGCCCCCTGCGCTCTCTCCGCCCCCGTCGCGAATTTACATAAGCGATTGCTCGAAATGAAAATTCAAGCAGCTCCACCCTCCGCAATCAGCTCTCGACACTAACGATCCCTATAGCAGCTGTACATACCTGTTCCGAACAGCTAAAAAAAATAGAAGCTTACGGTCGTCGTGTACCTACCTGCCTTTCGTGGATCGCTTATCTTGCGCTCGTAAAAACGAGCGAAGAATTTCGAGGGTCTTGCAAAGCGCACGCGCAAGTGACTGAGAGAGATCGTTTATCTCGAATATAAAAGAGTCGCTTTGCTGGGGGGGAGCGTATTTGAAAAAAAAGAGCGAGTTATTGAGCGCGCGAAATGGCAATTTCGCATGCAAAGTAGGGAGAGGGGGAGGCGGGCACGAGTGAGTGAGCGTGTGTTACGTATCGATTCCGAGCGTGCAATTTTCTCGTTTGCCTGTATATATAGGTACACGTGGAGAGAGCGAAAGAGGGGCTCGGCTATCAATGTCACGCATGCGGTTGCTTTGTTCGGGTTATGATATGGGGCCTCGTTGAGCCGGGTTATTTTGTTGAAGAGGGCTTGTTGCTATCAAAGTGACGCTAATTTGATGGGAAATATTTTTTAATGCTGTTCTGTAAATTGCTTTAGTTCACAGAGAATACTATTATGTGTATTGTCATTTTCAATATAGATAAAATTTGAAGTTCGATTGTTTCCCAATCACAAGTCATCTCAATCACTGTCCTTTTTAAATTATGTCAAAGTTAGTTTAAATAAATCATGTTCTCACTGCGACAAATGTCATATTCGTGAGGTTTTAAAATAATGGAATGAATTTTTTATATCTATTTTATACGAGGCAATATGAACGTATTTCTAAAAAATGGCATATATCCTTTGTATCCTATAATATCTTTGATTATCGAAATGAATTTTTAGTTTGATCTGCTTTGTTAAAAGTGAAATGAACTTGTGATACTGTTATATTTTCGGATACAGAGTCCGTAGACCTTTCTTACATAAGATAGTAGGAAGTGTCCTTAGGATAAAATTAATTCTGAACAAATTAAAATTTTTTAAGTTCTCCTAGTCACGGAATGCAAACACGATAGTTCGAAGAGACAATGTCTAAGTATAATATACATTTTGCAAGTGTATTTGTTAAATATGAACATACGGAGAAAAGTGGACTAAATAAAATACGCTGATCGATTGGTAGACTCATGGCCATAAAAATATTAAACGAAGGCTCGAGGTATTTGCATAACGACAATGAAAAAGCTAACAAAAATAAAAGTTGTCAGTCAACATACGATGCAAAAGCCTATTTCAAGAGAAATTCATGAGAATTCAGTAGACGTCCGATAAAGCACTGCCAAAATTTCGCTGATTTTTCATGAGAAACTGTATTACTTATGTGATTTAGTCTCGGTTTACACGTACAGATATTGGATTGCTCAAGTGACTGATTAATATGGACTGAAGAATATTCTAAAATCCAGAATTTGGAAGATAAATTTCTTTCGTGAATTGCATGGTTATATGAATTTGAAAAGTTGTCGTTAAAAATTGGATTTAATTATTTAACCCTAGATATTATTTTAGTTCTATAAATGTTCTATAAAATCGTATTTATAATGATAGGAAACATAATAAAACAACAAGTATTAAAAGAATATAACAAGTTTATCGTTAATAAAAAAGGCGTTGAAACAGTAGAGACAAAGAAAAAGCAGACATTGATAATTTGTCCGGTGAGCCTGGAAAAGCGGCGGGTACTCAAAATTGGATTTCCGGTCACGCGTCGCCTCCTAAGTAAAATGTGTCACGAAATTTTAAAGAAAACTAAACTTAAAAAAGTTTACCCGATGCTGTATATAGAAAGTAATATCTTGCAAGTTGGAAGACGAAATTATGTCGAATCGAGTTTATAGAAAAGTTGGAGTTATGACGTTTACTTGTGTCTCATTGAGTTACTTTTCTGTAGCAGCAGTGTAGATCGGTTTTATTTAAAATATTTTTAGTTCGAACAGAATAAATATATGCCTCTGTTACTATATATTTCATCATTTTAAATTCTTGAAATTATGAGAGGCAAGATTTATTCGATATTACCATACTTATATTGTCTCGCGCTTGTAAATTCTTGAAAATTTCTCTCTTGTCTTGGTCTTTTCAGTCAGTATGAAAAGTATTATTGTCTTGTCTTGAAATTCATGATCATGTTGGAGATACGCAGTCGTGCTACAGTAAGCGAGTTAATCATTTAAAAAAGTCTGAACCCCAAATAGCCGGGGGACGCGAGGTCCACACAAAAAAGAGTTCCGTATGGACATGCAATAGTAAACAAGTCGATTGTTTAAAAAATTCTTAAACCCAAATAGCTGGGGGATGCGAGGTTCACGTAGAAGAGGAAGGCACACAAACGTGAAATAGTAAGTTTTTAAAATAATTATCACTTGAACATTTCGTTACAGATGACAATTCTTCCCTTTTTTCATGATAATTTTTCTCTTTCCCTCTATTTCTACAACAATTGGAGGTGTTAACATCTCCGTTATTATGATTATTTCGATAAATTATTACAATTAGAAAATGTTATTTTCAAGACAATACAAGATTCTTGACACTACAATTTTGATATTGTATGGAAAACTGTATATTAATATTGTATCGATTATTGTCTTGAATATTGAGGCAGGACAATACAATATCAAGATTAATCTTGCTATATCGTGCAGCCCTAAGATTCATCTTTTCGTTAGACCTATGATTTTTCTGATAATAAAATTTATATTATGTAACACATCCTTCAAACTATCCTGCTAAAAATATTATATGGTTTGATATAAAAATTATTCGTCACTTGTATTTTATAACACTTTTTTTATTCTTTATTTTTTTTATTTTTTTATAATTTGTTTTAACATGTATTCATACAACTTATCAATACTCTTAATAATAAAAGTATAAAAATTCCTAATTTTTTTACTATTTTATACATAATAACAGATAAAAATTTTTTTTTATCTTCTCGACTAATGACTGCAAGAATCACTCACCACCCACGCTAAATGTGTAAGAATAGAAAGATCGCAGTTAATCCGGAGACTGAATAAATTGATTGATAAATGATTTATCAGCGCTGGGTCGCAATCGTCGCATCTGAAGGAAAGCTCCCGGCGTTGCTGATAAAAATAAAAAGAGCAACTAGGTGCCGAGACTAAGCGAGAGACGAAGAGGGGATGAGGCGAAAAGGCGAAGAGAGCTTAAAGTGATCGTACTTTTGCGGAACTTTATAATCATAGATTCAAGAAGCGAGAAAAAGGCCGCGCGCGCGAGTGCAGCGGGGAAAATGAGAGAAAGAAAAATAGAGGCGAGAGCAGAGCCAGAAAGGAAGGGAGAGAGCAAGTGGAAAAGGGACTCGCCGACAATCGTGGCGTATAATGGAGAGCTCTCTTCGGCTCTGTCGACCAAGGGGGTGGGTGAAAACTGAAAACTTTTTGATACTTTATTCGGCGCGCTGGAATAACTTTTAATATCCAGTTCCACTTATATCAAAAGCATCTCTCTCGCTCTCTCTCTTCTCCATTCCACGCTATCTCTCGTTCCACTACTCGCACTCCCGATCGTATTTACACCTCTCTCTCTCTCTCTCCCTCTCTCTCTCTCTCTCTTTCTCTCTCTCTCATTCGATTATATCGCGTTAGGAATGCATGAGGCGCAGGCGCATGGAAGAGTGCCGGCGGAGTTGCGGAGTGGATGGTGATGAGGAAGGTGGGCTGTTTTTCGAAGGCCAATTCAAAATTCTCTCTCGCGAAAGAGGCTTACGGGGCGGGGAGAAGTTTGATGGTGTGACTTCAATATTATGATGGGAAAGAGGTGAATACGCAATCGCCTCTCCTGTTTGTTTGCTTCCGGATAATGCGGTAAAACTTTGACGCAGTCTGGGCAGAGGCTTTGGTCCAGATCGATATTTCAGTTGTTTTTCGAAAGTTTATAAAGAGATTTGTTTGTTGAATTTAGCAATTATAACTTACTGTGTGAGAAGAGCAAAGAAAATTTTATGCGTAAATATTAATTAGAATGTAGATGATTTATTTCAAAAGAGTTTTTTCAAATGGTTTTATAATAAACAATAAAATAAATTGTTCGATTTATGTTGGTATTACTTATGCTTATACAGACAATCAAAAATATTAAATTATTAATACACGTTTCTGGTTCCGCAGTATAACAGCAGCTAACCTATCGTAAATCCGTAGATCAGAAATTTTCATCGATGACATATAAGTAACGGCAAAGTCAACAATCGCAAATCGTCGCAGCTAAGCACGTAAGAAAAAGAAAAAGTAAGCAAACGACCAATAAAAATCACACTACGCAAAACGCTATTGCACTCGGATTTCCGCAATAAAAAACGGGGAGCGCCCGCGCGACCGCGACCGCATTCCATTCAGAAGCTCTCACGTTTATACGTGCGCACATATGAAAAGACTTGGCTGTATTTTCACCGCCTCTCTCTCTCTCCCTCCCCCTCTCTCTCTCTCTCTCTCTCTCTCTCTCTCTCTCTCTCTTTCGGTAGACGAGGCAGGAACAGCAGAAGCGCGCCCGAGAATATTATACAGATGAAATGTTAACTAGTTGGGAAAGTCGCGCGGGGGTGGTTAAGGCACGCGGCCAAGTTTCGCCAAGTTCAGGGAACCAGTAAATTGTACACGATACCGTGTCCTCGTCGCATAGCCGCGTCGTTCGCGGCCATGGCGCGCGTCCGTTTTACCATATTCCCCGGCCATCTGCATTCTCCCACTGTCTCTTCTGCCCTGCCTCCTGTAACTCTTTGTTTACCTTCTTGCAGTTTTTGTTTCCTCTTAGAAGAAACTTTTTTGATGGTAAACAAATTTTTCCGAGAAAATATGTCAAATGTTATTTGACGTCTGAGAAAAAACATTTTAAAAATGTAAGTGTGTGTTTGTGCCGTGGATCGTCGTTTGGGTTGGTGTATGTAAGTTCATATTTCAGGATCTACTTATCGGGTATAGTAGTGACCGGACAGAATTATAACTTTTTTTTTCGTTTTTTGTTTTGCTGTAAACCTAATATTGCTATCATTATATCTTACTCCAAAATGAAATGAAATTCTCTACAATTCAAAAAACTCTGCCAATTCATTGGCCCGTAGCTTCCTCAAAATTAATTTGTTGATTCCTTTAATTAATTTTTAATAAAAAAAATTTATAATTATTAAAATAATTTATGACATAATTATAATTAAATTCATTTATGAAGATTTAAAAGTATTTATTTTTAAATTTATTCATTTAGATATTATCTATATATAACATATAATATACTAGCGACATTCAATGCGTTTCGCGCGTATTATTTATCTATTAATTTTTTGTGTTTGAGGTTATGAACATGATCAAGTTAGTTTCAATTTAAACGTTTGTTTGAGTTTAAATTCTACGATAATGACGTAAGTTTGATTAGACTAGACCACGCATTCGATGATTTCCAACACCTAGAGGTTAATTGACTCCAAACACACTTCTTATTTTTCAACACGGCTTTCTTTTGACAGTTATTAAATCCACAATTAATTAAATAACACAAAAATATTTTTGATAAAAAAGACACAATAGTAAAAAAAAAGTCAAAATAACTGAAGTAGTGAAGGTAATTTGACTTATGTATAATGTATATAATGTTTCTGGAGTTTGGGTTCAATATATTTTCCTGCACCAGTTGCGATGCGCAATGGAAAGGACTCAAAGGTTGACCAACCGTTGACGCACTATAACACTAACCGTTGGCCAAAACGATTGATCAACTGTTGACGAACCTCTTTTCATAGGGCATTTCGGTTGCAATACCACGACGAACAGAATAAAATATACCTTTAATTTATGGATTATTCAATCGCAATGTAATGAAGCATACGTCGAGTTTAAAGAAGCTAAGTGCCAATCAATTGGCAACAGTTTTTTCCCAAGCATGAGCAAAAGGTAAGCATTGTATGTTAGTATAGTGGATTATCGTCAAGTATTCATCTTTCTTTGTAAAATAATGTTTAATTCAAATAAAAATGATAAGTATATATCAAAATGCGAGATACTGTTGAAATTCAATTGCGTATTAGAATTTAAAAAGTTCAGACCTAAAGTTATAATTGAAGTTCGCAAAGTCAAACTCTAGAATATAAACTTTACCATTTAAATTTATAAGAATTTTTTTCCCTTTTATAAGCGTCACACTGGATGATACATTAGGAATTTCACAGTTCTAACTTCTCACTCGTATTCACTGACCCAAAAATCCTAGGACTTCCAGTCTTAATATATGTAGCTCAAACAAAGTCAATATGTATTTAAACGACGGAATTTGTTATCTTAGGAATAGTTCTATTTATGTTCCTCTATTATTTGCAAATTTCTTTCTTTCAGTTTTTGTTAATTTTCCTTTTCACCAACACTGCTTGAATCCCCCCACCACCACACTTTTTATTTTGCTTTCCATACATAGCCGCGTCTTTCTTCTTTACTTGGCAGAACTTACGGTCAGGGGTTATGTGGATTTTAATATGCCGCGACCCAGATTTCATACTCTCGAACTTCCAGAAATAGCGCACCGCTGCCACGTGTCGTCTTTTTATTTTTGCAAAGTTCCTCCGCTGAATCGAGAGGCCTCGAGGTCCGGCATGATTGACTGTATACGTGCCATTGAACTGAATAATTTCGGGGATGGAAATGCGAAAAAGTAATCAAATCTCCTACTGAATAGAACAGGCAAGCCGACGTTAGCTCACGGAATGAAGGTAACGTATATTAAAAAAGATTCTATTCAAAAAGTTCATTGTTTTAAAGGTAATCTTGAAGTTAGTCTTTAACTACATATTTTGTATTACATATGTTATGAAATGATTACAATCTTACTATGGAATTCGTGAATGCAAATATAAATGTATTTCTGGATGGTTAAACTTTATACTTTTCAATCGAGATCCTGTTATAATTAGAATTTTGTTAGAAGGTTTATTTGTTTGTTTACTTTCTTCTAACCAACTAAATTTATTTTGAATGCTTATTTATATACCCTGCTAGAGATTTATGTCACTTTTGTAGTAGTAATTGATCAATTTGATTGGAAATAATGAAAAAGCTGATTCGAGTTTTTTGCTATAAGTGAAATGTGTAATTCAATATGTTTCTCACATTTATGAGCGTAAAAAGTAGACCTCTTGCTAGACTAGGTTGACCAGTTGGCAATTTTTTATTCTGTATACAGGTATTCTCATATAATTGACGTAACTTTGTATATAAGTAAGAAAGACAACAAGTCGCCACCTGGCAACCCTATTTTAAACAGCTTATTGGCCGATAATTTGAACCTGATTAAGATAATTAGTTCAAATAGATAGTTTTTCCATTTCATCATTCTATGAAATGGAAGAAATTGATTGGAAGAAATAACGTTTACTTGAGAAAACGCACATTTTTCATAGCTAAATCTACTAGCTCGCTGCTCATTTTTAATGTGATGGTGGTTTTTTATCAGGATATAGTGGTTCATAGTATCTAAGTAGTTCATCTTAATAGATGTACCAGTGCCTTCAACTTTGACTGATTGTGAATACTAAATCGTAACAACAAGAAAATATTAAGAAAATTATAACGGTTCGAAAATATTTATATAAAGCTTTCTTTATTTTACTGTAATAATACGTAACACGTTCCTTTGATTAAGGTATTCCTTAAAAAATACGGAGTTCTTGCTGCTTTGAGCCTATATTGCGCATACACGTATATCTGCACAATGTGGAAAACAGCAAGGACGGCAAAAAAGCTGGTTTTACGGATGCGAGAAAAAAGTGAAAATATTTCGGCTCTTTTTCCGCTGGCACGCAGTTCGTGCAGGCCTTCCGCGAGATTTGCCTATGAAAGCGAAACTCTTTTATGTAACGAGGCAAAGCGTGCGCGGCGGAGTAGCGGAACGAGACAGAAATGAAAAAAATGAGCGGATAATAGGACGAAAGAGAAAACGTTGGCGAAGGATAAAGCGGAATGGCCGGAAAGGGGAGAGGGGGTGGGGGGAGGACGGGGAAAAAGGGAGAGAATGGAAGAAAAGAGCGGGAGACGAGTGGGATAGAAAATGAGACGGAATATATGCAAGGAAAATATTGTGATACCATTGTCCTTGAAGGGTACTAAAGAATTTTTAATGCTAATGTTGTGTTCAATTAAGAGAGTTATTAAAAGATAACACCCCTGAACTTCAAATTGTAATTTATTGTGTGTTGCTATGCTGGTAATTGAATCATTAAAATTTGTAATTATACGAGGATCCGACAGAACGTAATAATTTCAAAATTCTCTTGCAATATATACTTATTTCAAGATAAACTTTTGGAAATGACATAGTAAAACGATGTTTTATAATAAATTTATTTTATTGCAATAAATGGCTTTATTTTTTATATTTAATTATAATATTAACATTACTATAAATAATAATAATAATCTTTTAAAAGGAATATTACATAAGTGATATTGTAAAAGTCAATATATATATATTACATATTATTTTGATTGAATTCTATTTGAAATTCTGTTTGATAAAGAGAAATAAAATCCTTTATATAAAAATCCTATTCGAGAACTATCGTTTTATCAAATATGTAAGCAATCGAATATCGAATTGTTGATAACAAAAGACGACGCTACGCGCGCCATTTAACACTAGTGTTCGTAAAGTTGATTGTACAAAAATTTGTTTCTACTTTAAATACAAAGATAACCTGCAAAAATTATTAACTTGAAAAAAAATGTATTAAAATAGCATTATTGTCATATCGAATTACTAGTGTTTTTCATAACCATTATGCGCCTTCAACCATATATAATTTTCTGTCTACGCGAAAGAACAATTCACATGACAAAGCAAGACCCAAGTTCCGACAAGGAGTAAACCAGAAAGTGCAAAGGGTCCGGAAACCGCGCCCTGAGCCCTCGGCGCCGGTTCGCGTCAACCACACACACGTGTACAGGCGACCCAGAGCTAACCTGCGCACATGCAGAAAAAAAGCTGGCAAATTTATTTTATCTCGTTTGCAAGCTACACCACGGCGGCAATTTCGACCTTTCGAATTATTGCCCCGTCGGCCGGCAAACCGCGGCAGGTCTTCGTTCTTTTCTCACGCGCTTTTCACGGTGAGTCGCCGGGGCATGAATTTCTCGCGTGTTTCGCTTACGGAGCTTCGCGCTAGCGCGTCTCCTCCCTCGCGGCTGCTTTGTTAATTTTTAATTAATCTGCTTTTGTGCGAGCGTCGCAGCTCGTGCGGTCTTCGCGAAAAATTCGTCCCCCGTGTGCGCTAGACTTTGTAATTGATAGCGGAAAAAAAAGTTTTTACAAGCATAATGTCGAATGAGAAAGTGGATGGCTTTAATGTAATGGTTTGGTAATGTTGCGGTGGCTAAAGAAAATGGCTTGTAAGTTTTAGAAAAATTGTTTCTCGAATGGGTACTACAGCAATGCTGTACTCCCTTACTCATTCCACGTGCCGTATATGCACGCATGGAAAGCATGTCACATACATAAAAGTAGATGTAGGACGAGTGCCGTCAGAAGCTAGTTCCTAATTAATTTTCTTAGAATTTCTGAACCAAATTAGATTACAGTTTTTTTAACTGAATATTTATATCATTATAATGAGTTTGCGCCTGGGTTATCGCACATTTTTAACGCAAGTAACGTATTCTTTTTGCTCTATCACCCTTCTTATACTTAACAATATAAAACTTGAATAAAAGTCAAATTTTTTATCAATACAACAGATAACTTCCTTAAAGATTTTTTAACAAATTAAACATTAATGATATCAATAGAATTTCTTTCAATTTATAAAGCTTATATATTCAGAAGCACGACGCGATCTTCACTGATGCAAATAACGCAGTCAATATCCATATAAATGAGTATAAAAATTCAAATGAAAAGCTGAAAACGTTACCCTTCCCATTGAAGAACTTTTCAAGTGTCAAAACACGTCGGTAATATATCAGAAAAAAATTCAATAATAATCAAGCAACTCATCTCGCGCATCAATCTCCATAACGCGGCGGTGCTACCAATCAACTTTCCTCCGATATACCGCTGCTACGAAAACACTCTCAACTGTCGCCCTCCGCCTCCTCCCTTCATCCGCAGAACTTTTTCCACCCCCGCATTTTTTTCATTACTGCGAAATCGCTCGCGCTCTCGCACCTTTCGAGGGTGCGTCGTCGTCGGGAGGAAACGCTGACGCTGTGCGCGCAACTCGAGGAAGGGAGAGGAAGCGAGAACGATATTATGAAGGGTAAGAGAGGGAGAGAGACTCGAGAGTGCGACACAGCGGCAGCAATTATGCGTCGCGCACCGCTGGATTTTCTCTAACGAAAACGGCTTATTGCACGACTTATTTGAATATTGAACGAGTCATCGGAAAGTCTGTGTGGCCTCTTGACGTGAGAGTGTGTGTGAGTCGTCGCGCAAGGGGATGCAGGGGTATACTTACTCGTGCGCTCGCGTGATGTTCGAGTTATTGGAACTTGACGCATGATAATTATAATTGGGTCATTTTTTATCGTGTATGTTGTGTAACTGAAATTTTACTGATCAACCATTGACAAATAATGAAATTGAAAAATCATCGTTTTTATAGGCACGAGCGCTTCTCGGGAGAGCCTTGTATTTTCACCAGATGTAAAAACCGCTGTCAATTCATTGGCATGTAGCTTCATCCTAATGATTTTATTGTTTCTTATATATTGTATAGCATATCGACGGCTGAGCAAAAGAAGAACGTATCTCGGTGCAATAAGATGAAGAACGACGTATCACGTCGTATACTGGCCGTGTGTAGGAGCTCAAAATTTCTTTTGAATTGGACAATTATTCTCAACTTTGACTAAAGTTTTGAAAAATATTTCTTAAACTTCATCACTTGAAAAATTATAATTTGTAAAAAGTTTGGGAAAAGTTTGCTAAATCTTTCAAAAATGTGCCATCACGAATTGGTAAGTTTGGCATTGTCGCATTGCTTAAGTTTTTCCAAACTACTTCCAAACGTAATTCTTTTTCGTGGATACTTGACAAAATAAAATATTTATTAATTAGCTAAAGGATTTTCTCACCATTCGCTTGACATTATTTTGCCAACGAATTGCTTATTTACCTACACCATAAAAAACGCAAAAATCTTAAACCACTCACCATAATCAAGCGAACGCACATACGCACTTGGGACAAAAAAAGAATTGGAGCGCAGTCGCAGCTCAACCTTTTACTTAACACTCGGGTGCAATAAATCAGTCGCGCAGCGAAACAATTCCCATGCTACCGCTCTTTCTCTCTTCTCCTCCCTCCTCCTTCTCTCACGCAATAAATTTCTCGAAAAAAATCATAAATAAGGAGCCCGCGCGACGACAAGTCTGCGCGCGCATGCAACTCGCACATTAGAGATGCACGCGTTGTGCACTACCTACCTCTGTGTGACGCCTAGCTATTAATCGTCCAGCCGTCCACGTCATGGCTCATGCATATATACGGATTGTTTGCCTCCGAGTGTGTGTGCACGCGCGCAGTTCGCCTGATCGCGCCCCATCGAACGCACTGCTGCAGGCTGGCTTCCTGCTATAGCCTATAACTATGTGTGTGCGTGCGCGCGTGCAGCTATGGGTGGGCGAGTGGATGTGCCGCGAACCGCGCGCACTCGAGGATGGATGAAGGATACGTCGGTGAGGCGCGCGCGGATCCTTGGAAATTATGCGCGATGCGCCGATTGGCCAGCTCGAAGTTCTTGGTGCCACGCTGCGATGGTTTTCAGAGAAATGACGTAACAAGTCATTTAGATCAAAGAAAATTTATACGTGAGGAGAGTAAGTGGTGAAATTGATGATTTTTGAAAAAGTGTTAGTTGGAAGTGTTAAAAATAGAAATAAAAAGATTAAAATATAAACATTGTTTGCTGCTAAAAAATAAATATTTGCAAAAAGTACTTTGAATATTTCATTATAAACATTTATTATTTGAAATTCTCTATGTCATATATGACTAATTCACAACTATATTTTATTTTTCCATCACTTTCGAACAATGGAGCTTTTGACGTGAAATATTTTTGATACAGATTTTACGTTCATTATTCCACATATAAAAATACATTTGCGCAGTTTCGTGGGAATATGCGATTCAAATGCACAGCCTTTTTTTAATACGCAGTATAGAAATTTATTTTGCCAGATTTTTGGAATTTCAATATTTGAATTTACAGTTTAGGATTTATGTACCAAATAGCTTTTTGCAGTCATAAATATAGAAGGTATTAATTCATATTGCAATCGAAGGTTTGAAAGGGGAATGCAAACAATGATAGATGGCCATCAATGCCATTAAGTCTTTTATATTTCATTTTTATCAACGCAACATAAAAAATGTAAATTTCAAAGAAACATAGAGCGCATATTTATTTATAAAATATGCATTGGTACCCTGGTAGAACGCTTGGACATAATACGGCCATAATATGCCGTATTTTATGGCTGATGACCATTTTACGCCGCATATAATGCTCATAAATCCGGTCAACTGGCGACATAATTAAGGTAGTAGAGCCAATCGTCGATCACCCTCCAATTATCGATAATTTTTATTAAACTTTTATTTTTAAGTTTTTTAATGAATTTTCCATACAAAAAATATGTTTTTGAAAAAAGTTTGATCTAAATTATCATTTAAGTAACATTTTTTGATTTTTCAATATGAGAAACTTGAAAAAAAAAGTTGAATTTGGGCAGTCGTGCGCCGCACGTTCCTACACTCACTTTGTAAGTCACGAGCTTAACTAGGCAGCGAAACTTCAACAGCTTTTTCCTTGAAAACATGATGAAACTTGAAAGGAGTTAAGGATCAATTCTAATTTATTTGCCACGATGAGTAAGGTAAAAAAGGTAAGTTGTGTTTTATTTGATTCTAAATCTTTTTTTTAAGTGATCGAACCAAGCAACATTATTATCGATCATCAATCAATTGCTTTTTTTGTTTGGTTTAACAACAATTTTTCAATATTTACAACAGAAAACGCTGTAATTGAGGTTAGGGGAGGCATGAGTATACATAAAGCAAGCACAGCTTTTAAAGTTCCTTATGCAACTCTTCATTAAAGAGTAAAAGGAGTTTATTCCTCACGTGTTCGACCTGGTCCTAGTAGTGTCTTTTCGGAAGAAGAAGAGAAGTTATTAGTCCAATGGATAATAAATATCAGTCAATGTGAGATTCCAATTACGAAAAATGAATTACTAGATTGCGTACAGAATTTTGTTAAAAAAACTAACAAGAGTACACCGTTTAAATGTGGTCGCCCTTCTGTTAAATGGTACAAATCATTTTTAAAAAGAAATCCAGAGATAGCGGAAAGAATGTCTCAAAATTTAACAAAAATCAGAGCCAGTATTACAGAAGAAGCTATAAAGAAATGGTTTGATGAAGAAAAGGCATACCTTATTACCAAGAACTTGCTTGACATAGACTCTCGAAGGATATTTTAATCTCGACAAGTCTGCATTTTGCTTAAGCCCAAAGAGTGATAAGGTGTTAGTGCGTAAAGGTGAATAAGCAGTTTATACTGTAGTTGGCAGTGATAAAGAGTATTACACTGCTATTATAGGCTTATAGGAGGCAATGCAGCTGAAGAATTACTTCCCACTATGGTAGTTTATAACAATGAGAAGATTCCTCCTTTGGTTTCAAAACATTTTCCTGATGATTTTGTCATAGGCAAAAGTGAAAGTGGGTGGATGACCACTGCAACTTTTTACATGTATATAATGAATCATTTTTATACATGGTGTGTTAAAAATGAAATCGAATTACCAGTTTTATTATTTGTAGATGGGCATAGTTCACACATAAATATAGAGTTAAGGGGGCCAGCCTGAGTTAAAAGCTCTAAAAAACAATAAATTAATTATTGTTAGTAAAAATAAATATA
>UXGD01003742.1:0-19334 GCA_900474315.1 Torymus auratus
GCGCTTGCTCTATTGCCTCGTAGCCTCGTTCAAAAAGAAAACGCTTGTTTATTGCCTTAGCAACTCAATATTCGTGTAAATTGGAACATATATACATTATATCCAAGTATCCCCCTGGTCAAACGTCCGCAAAAACGCCTCTACGCACTTTTTGCCTCGTGCCCTCCTTCATTTACTGATTGACTTTTGTCATGATAAATCCTGTCACAATCACTGAAGGAGGAAAGCGGCCCCGGACGATCCTCTACGAACGCCGTGCACGCGACCTACGAATGGTATCGACTATCACCATTCGTCGGGATACTTGTCTCCTGAAACTGTATATAATAAATTTTTAAATTTAAATAAAAATAGAGACAATTCAACGATTACATTTATTGTATTAAATATTTAATCGAAACATATTGTTTAACAAGCTATGTTTGAAGATCCGTTCGATAATTGAATATTTCATCTATAAAATCCGATTTAAAGGTTATTCAATTGACATAAGAAAAGTAAAAAAGGAATCATCAAAGCCATAGTATTACAACGTCCCATTCTAGTTCCCAAAGTTTTGCCGTCGAAAACAACGACGATCATCATCCCCATTAGCATCACGCCAGGTCGTCATTAATAACCGTTTTCCAAACGACTTCTTGCAATGCGAGGCAGCTACGCCGCGCAGACAGACATCATTCGCACGGGGGTGTTCGCGCTAATAGTATGCAAATTGCGCGATGGATTCTGCGCGCCGAAAGGCCCTCCTCGAAACCGTCTTGCTCCTCCCCATCTTCTTCTCGCGCGCGGCGTCTACACGCAGCATCAAGGCAAAAAACGCGCGGCGAAAAGAAGAGTATAGAGGCCGGAGAGGAAATAACACAAGGCCACTGTGCTCCGAGGAAGGAAGGAAAGGAATCCCTCCCTATACCCTGCCGGAGAGGTTTAGCCCAAGGCCGAGGACCCGGCAATTAACCGGGGCACAGCGATTACCCCGCCGAAAATGAAAATTATAGGCGCGCGCGCTACTACACGCTGTTCGAAACTGGAGTGTTGTGTTGCCGTTCGAACTCGCGCAAGGCAGAAAAGCAGACACCCGCTACGCGTTATATGTATACTTGATCGTTCTCTTCGCCTCTATATATATATATGTATAGCCGCGTGGACGAGGTCTTTCTCGTTATTTATGAATACTTTTATTTGTTTTCTGCGGGGCCTATCTGCCACGGCGATCGAATATTTTCGCTTTTGCGCGCTCGCGAGCGCAGAGCCTTTATTATGCGCCGCAGCGTATATAAATTACGGAAGTTGCGTATATCGATTTCGTATCAATTCGCCCGAGGAATGCCCGCTGCTAAATAGTTTCTGCCAGTCGTTAGCGCTTGATTAAGTAGGTGTTTACGGGAGCTTAATTTTATTAATGTGTAATATAAATTGATTAATTATATATTATGGTTAAGTATATATTGTGGTAATTTGGAAGTTTTCTCGTAATGGAGATTTCTTTCTTGTCGCGTGCAACGAAATTATAGTCCCTTGTTACAGTTCTTATTGCGGGATACATCAAAAGAAAAAGGTGTGATATTACGATCAATTAGAGTAGCGAGATTACCGATTAAAATTTTATTATTCTTCCCTCCCACAAAGAAAATGAAGATTAGTGAATTGAACGATAAAACCGGCCGTTTATTACGACTTTTTCTTGCACAGATCATAAACCTTAGTGCTACTTTGTGAAAATATGAGATTTCGTTAACACAATTCATAAAGTTTGTTCCTATTTTTTTTCTTGGCTAAAAAATTAATGCATCTAAAGCTTTATTTCATACCACAATATCATTAGTTTTATCAAGTTTTGTCCCATCAATATATACAAGCTCCTTTCAAAATTCCAGGCGCGTATACGTTGAAATTAATGACCGCTATTAGTTTACTCGAATTCACTTTTACGAATTCGACGAAAGGCTCTGCCCCAAGTAACAACAACACGACGCCTATCAATCCGTCCCTACCGATTAATCACTCCCCTGCCGTATATAATTTTTCATTTTTCACGTTTCTCCCCTTCTTTAAAAGCTGTTTCTGCTTCGCCTTCGTCGAAACTTCCCCTCGCGTCCCCCTTCGAAATTGGCACGTCCGAGTGTGCGCGCGCGTATATGTATACGGAGAAAAAAAAGGCCAGGCGCGAAGGCTCTCCTCACACGCGTATATACGCCGCTCGGTTTTTATTGGTTTTTGCGCGGACGTGTAAGTACGCGGAAGCGTGGAGAGTGAGCGCGCGCGCGTGAGGCGACGATGTAGGTTGTTCCGCGCTGCTCGCGCGAGAAAAAGGAGTCGTTGTGCGCGGCCAGAGAGTGAGCGAATGGTGTAAAAATTGCTCTTGGCTTCAGCGCGCGTATATCCTTCTAAAAATAACTCGTGTAACTTTTTTGTTCTGAAAATGTGTCAGTTACGAGGATGCTTTACGTAAAGTAATAGATTCTTTCAGATTTTATTAACTATATGAATGAATGGAAAAAATTTTATATAAATGTTTATTCAAGAGTCATGTAGTATAGAAATTAATTTTCAAGTTAAAATTTAGTATTACGGCTGTTATTTATCCTATAATATACTACTGGAAACAGGTGTATTTTCTAAGGAGCTATATACAATAGGCAGCTCGAATCTGTAATATTCATTTAATAAGTAGTAGCAGCAGAGATCGATTGGCGCGACAGCAGCTTTCCATATAATACCCGTGACAATTATTAGCTTCTTTGTGATATATACCTTTTATGAATCGCAAACTTCTCTTCTTATATTCACTTTGCTCTTTATATAAGTACTTTACATTACAATGCAAATACCTTTTGACTCCGTTTTATAAAAGGCAATACTTATGATTTTTATTTGAACACGAAGTAGGTATTAAGATTCCAAGAAGCAAATATATTATATAATGCGACTCGTTGCAGGTATCAGTTCTTCTTGCAAGTTAAGCAGGATATACTTCAGGGAAGGCTTCCGGTCTCCTTTGACCTCGCCGCTGAACTCGGCGCTTATGTGGTCCAATGTAAGTAGAAAAATATTATCCGCATTATAGCCATTTTTTTAGTCAATAAATAATTTATTACATTATTTACTTATATCAAAATATATAATAATAAAAAAAAAGTATAAAAAAGTATCTTTAGTCATTTACTTGGACATGACGAAAGTAATAATTCAGACTGACAGAAATAAAGATGTGGGACTATACGCGTCAGGTCGCGCCATCACAAAGTCTTAAAAATATGAAAACCTTTTTCTTTCAAGCCACGTTTCGCTCCGGCAGCTTAAACAACGAAAAAGGCAATGCGCGAATACTCGGGCGCACGTTAATCACTGTACACACAGATGAAGCAGCGCAGACAACCGTCCCGAGTCCACACGCGCTCTTTCAGCCTCTGCTTTTTCTCATTGAGGAAATGCCCGCGCGCGCGCGCACCATACATCGACCGGCGCAGAGCGAATATCACTGCCGTGCGGCTTGACACAAAAAATTTCTCCCCCACCCAGCCGTCTTCGGATCTTTCGGCTCTCTCCGAGCGTCTGTCTGTCTTGTATATATGTTATAGCGTATATATGCTCGCGGCCTCTCCGTCGCGATGTGTCCCGATGCGAAAGAAGAAAACGCTGCGCGGTCCATTCACCTGCGCGCGGCTTTTGACGCGCGCGATGAGACGCAAACACACGGCGGCCGCGTATCTCTATTTGCTCTCGGACTTTGAATCTCAGTACGGAGATAGGAGTAATACGCGCACGGACTCTGGCCCTTTTTTTCCAACTGTGTGCGCAGTGCGCAGCAGCAACTTGCTTCTTCGCAGCCGCCGCTGTCGCGATCCTCGGCTTTTCCGGGCGACTTCTTTCTCTCTCTTTCATTCTCTTGGTCCGCGGCGCGCGTCCACGGTGACTACCCCCGGCTAGAGATAAGAAACTTTCGCTCTAATTCCGCGGGGAGTAATGGAAGAGAGAGAGAGAGAGGGAAGTCGTTTTTGCGGTTTCTAATCTGCTTTATGTTTACCCGTTCATTGACTCGCCGCTCTGCCGCCGCGTGCTCCGGATTTTTCGCCTGGCTTTTAACTTATTTGACGATTTTTTCTGCCCGTCTTTCTCTATATACCTCCGCGCTCTATTCACGTTTGAGATGTCGTCTCGCGATTGCTTCCTCATGCTCCTTTGCCACTAGCTTGCGCGGCTCGTCGCTTTCTGTATAAAGATAAAGATACGCCGTTGAGGCGAAATTCAATTTTGCCGATCGCTGCAGGAAAACGTCGAGCGCCGGCTCTCCTCTCGTTTCGTCGAATTAACTTCTGCCTCGACTTTCTTTTTCTCTTATTGGATTTTATATGATCTGTGCGCGCGTGCGCTTGGGAGGTATATATAAGCGCGTATATATAAATACCGTGAAAAATGTACGGATTAGGAGGATGAAAGGCGTTTGTTTGCGAGCGCGCGAGCTGAGAAAGTCGCTATTCAGGCTGACTGCAGCTGTGAAGCATGGGATTGAAAGAAAGAGCGTTGAATATGTGTCATCGCTAAATGCCGTGTAGATATAGTTTTACCTGAATTATAGTTAATTAAGGTGACTCTAGCTTTCGACAATTATATATAGTGATTATAATTATATTGACGCGATTGTTTTAGAATATATAAGTTTTTCTTGGTAAATTGGTAAATATTATCATTATTAAAATTATTAATGTCAAATTACAAACAAGCATAAAATAGCGACCAAGCGCAAACAATGGAGCTTTTCCAGTTTATTTGGCTTGGCGACTACTCGACTAACAAAAAAAAAAAATAACAATGAATTTCCAGCGGAGCTCGGTGATTACGATCCCAGGCGGCACTCCTACGGCTATGTGTCCGAGTTCAGATTTCTGGCGAATCAAACGTCCGAGCTTGAGGCGCGGATAGTCGAGTTACACAAAACTCTCGTGTAAGATAATATTCCTCTTTATTTGATAATAGCATTCTCATTAGTTGGCGTCTCTGGCATATTTGCCTGCCCATATATGCTTTTAACTATACTTATTCAAATCGTATAAAGTGTAAAATGATATCAATGCTTGAAAAATGTCCTTTCTATGCGACATTAATATTTAAACAGTATAACAAAGAATGGATCTGACTGAATCGTATTGGCTTTTCAGAGGACAGTTACCATCAGCTGCAGAGCTGAACTACTTGGATAAGGTAAAATGGCTGGAAATGTACGGCGTCGATCTTCATCCCGTCCTGGTACGATAATTTTTCTCTTATCTTTATTGTAACTGATGAAAATGGCCGGGGCTTTCATTCATATTGGCATATTGACGGCGCAGTCTGTGTTATTTTTTGTAACAATGATGACTTTTTCTGTGTAAAAAGGGAGAAGACTGTGTCGAATACTTTCTCGGTCTGACGCCAAGCGGCATTATTCTCCTGAGGAACAAGACCAAAGTTGGCAACTACTACTGGCCGCGCATCAACAAAATCTATCACAAAGTACGTTCTATTTTGATCTTTTGTAACTAAATAAAAAACGATCGGGAGACGTATCTCCAATCCGAGCTGAAAAGTGCAGTATGTGTATATTTCGTCATTTAAACATATAATGTTGATATTATACGCGGGAAAAAAAATTTTTAGTTCGATCAGAAATTGAAACGGTAGTTGCGGTTTGTACCGCTCATTATGCTGTAATTTGCGACTAATGAGATTAAAATTGCTTCCCTCTCATTACTATACATTCGATGATGTTGCACTTCCAATGTAGCTTCAGCCGCATTGACTCACGATCTTGCGGTTTCTGGTGCTAACATTTTTTCTTTCCGTGCAATGATTACTCTTTTTACTCTTATACCTCGACTTTCTTTGAACATTCCGGTAGTTATAACACGGGTTTTGCATGACTTTCTGAAAATTGATTTTGTATAACAAATAATCTATATTTTACATTAATATATATAATATGATAATCACGACTATCTGGTGTAAATACTTCATTAAAATTAAAACTTGAGTCTAAAATGCAAAATTAGCATAATTTATTTATCGGAGTAATTACTTAGATAAACGATAGTACTTTTCTAACGAAACAATCGTCTCATTACACCATTGAATTACCAATAATATTTTTAACGAAGTGACTCATAAAGCTTACATATATAGAAATAACGACTCTGCTGAAATATGAGCATCCTTTTCTTCGTACTCAATGACCCGTCGAGCCTCGTGTTTTGCAAGCGCGCATCGCTGCAGTGCAATCTTCCATTACCGATATGCCTATCCTATACACAATAGCGCCGCCGCCGAGCCGACCATGCGTACTTCCCTCGTTACCGTAACGAGCCGCAAACTCCTATACTCTCTATCCGGCTGGCCTCGCGTTCCCACCAAAAAGTCCCGCCGCGTTTTCGCTTCTGCCCCCATACATAATATACAAGTAAGCCTCGCGCGCATCCTTCCGTCCGTCCGAGCGAAAACCTCGGCCGTAGTGTCCGCAGACAAAGGCTGCCGGCCGCGACCGCGACTCTCCTTTTACCCCCTCAATCTCGCGCACGCGACACGCAAAGCCCTCCTCTACATAGACATATATGTGTGTGCGTGGTCCTAACCCGAGCCGACTGCTGCTATGTGCGCACAGGGCAAGTACTTCATGCTGCGGGTGAGCGAGAAGAACTCGGCCGACCGGACGCACGGCTTCGAGACGCCGTCGCGGGGCGCCTGCCGTCACCTCTTCCGCTGCTGCATCGACCACCAGGCCTTCTTCCGGCTGATGGCCACGGGACCGCCGCCCCTCAGCCCTTACTCACGCTTCCGCTCCTACAGTCCGCCGATGAGCGCGGCCCAAGGCACCGAGAAGCAGCAACAGGTAACATGACACGCCACCGCCACCGCCGCTATTGCTGCGATTCTATACGGGTAATATATGCGTGATGCGGGGACAGTATGCACGTACGTACGTGTGCGTGCATCGACTGACTAACTACCTTCGGGCTGACGTCGGCTTCGGATTACTCGCGCTGCGACCGACCGGTGGGTGGATACAGTGAGCGGGAGGATTTTTGAGACGCGCGAGTACCGAGGCTTTTTTCGATTTTTGCCGAAATTTTGGAGCCGGACGCGCGTTCGAGTGGAAACGGAGCTGTACGGGGTATTGTTCTTGTAATAAAATATCTGTGGCGTGAATTTTAAAATTAAATTTTAAAGATGATTTTTTTGTTTTTTCAACGAGAAAGTACGAAGCATTTGTTGCTGTACATTCAGTTAACGTTTTTTTTCAATTGATTTTCATGTATTGATTTTGTCTTACCTTACGTTGAATAGATATAAAAAGAAAACAATATATTTATTATTCTAAACGCAACTTTTTTTCGCAAAAAAGTTCCTTAAAATATTTGTTTTTCAAAAATATTTTTTATGGCTGTGGCGTAGCAGACTTTTGATAAAAAAAAGCATAGAAGTGCCTGTAGAGAGGTTGTAAACGAACCGACCATTCAAAAACAATAACGCAGAGATTTTTTTTGCGGCAGACCGAAAGTAGTTTAGTTGCGCGTTGGTATAGACATCTAAAAACAAAGGAAATTCCTCCTTTCTCTTTGCCAATGCGTTCCCAGCACCGAAACAAAATTTGCGTAAAATTCAATTTGAGCAAACTAAATTTCTAGCGTTTGAAAAGTTTTCATTTAAAAGATTGCCTGGAATACGTTTCAAGATTTTTGTTTTGTCCGGTACAGTATTAGACAATCCCTTTTACATCCGGCTATTTTTTTTACAAATAAATTTTTCAAAGAAACGAACAGTATTGAAAATCGAAACAACACGTTTACTCTTTTTTTTTATATAAATCTTTTATAATTGAAGTTGAATTGATTTTATTTAACAATATTTTACGCTGCTAAAAATATCTACATCTCGATTGCAACAGCCGAGCAGCGTGAGGCGGATGGCTCAACCAAGCTTCCAGCGTATGCCGAGTCGACGGGCACAGCGCCGAGTCGTCGAGGGTCAAGAGATGGTGGCGGGCTTCGTGGAGGGTCCGGTGGGTCAGGTGGTCCAGAATTCGATCGGCCAAAGCCAGAGCTGCATGGCCCACGGAGGAGGCGGGAGCATTGTCTCGCGCAACAATCCGTCGCCACGTAGCACCAGGAGCGCGCCCTGGACGCAGAGTCAGCCACGGGGCCTCTACACCTCGTCCAGCCCGAGGTCCGTCAGATCCTGCGGAGCTGCACCAGCTGTGAGTTTCGCTTTTGTCTTATTTTACGCTACTTTTTTATTATATTTTTTAAAGGATTGCGTTATAGTTGAGTTATAAAAAGCACGCTCGTATAACAGGTGTATTTGATGAAAATTATTTGTACGAATTCGTTCTACGTGCCGAAAATGCGAAATATTTATTAAACTTTTTAACAATCTTAACAAAATGCAATATCTGAATTGAAGTGAAATATTGCAATAGTTTAATAATAATTTTGCAGCTACTAATATTTGAATTATTTAAACAAATGCATAACAAATAAACAATAAAATTACAAAATTTTAACAATAAAGTTACATTGAGTGGCTAGATAAATATCCATCATTTCACAATACCCTTTTAATTTCAGCTCCTCAATCGACTGAATCGAAGGAGCAGCTCGGTGGAAAGTCAGAGTTCCGCGGATAGTCACAGTCGAGGCCACCGGCGAAGGAGTCACAGTCGAAGTCATCGAAAACACAACCGTCATTCCGATTGCGAATCTCAACTTTCTCGGGGTTCCACGCAAAAGTCCGGACACAGGAAACACCGAAGGAGACATAGAAGTTCGCGACACTCCAGGTATTTAATATTGATTCGCGCATGTTTTATTACCACACTTTAATTATTATATTAATATACCTATATTTTTACATGAATGAAATAATTACCAACTATACATGTTAAATTTAATTTGAAACTTTGAAATATTTTTAATAAATATTGGTATTTATTTTAATTAATAATTTTCCGTTAAAATTAATGTAAACTTTTGTAATTATAGTAGACACGAAATGGTCGATTCTGCACCGCAGTGGCGAGAGGCGCAGCGACGGAAAGGAGAGATAATCCAAAGGGCCGTTGTGAGTAATGTTTTCATAATATCTTTTAATCATAATACGGTTATTACGATAATACAAAAGTATACTCACATGCGCTTATTTAATATTCCATTATGCAATATTTATTCGTGGAAAACATTTTTATCTCTAGATCAGCACGACTGAACCGAGAAGAAGGCACAGAAGTAAACACAGAAGTCCCTCTTCGAAGCATCCTTTGCCGGACGAACTCAGGAAGTAAGTTTTTCGATTTACTCTCTTATTTTTTGTATTATTTGTGTTTGGAAAATATAAAATTTTAAAACGTAAAGTAAACTTATTTCTTGAAAGTTTAAAAGTAAAAGAGTCTAATTTCTTGTTTGTTAACTGTGTTTACCTTGATAAAATTTGAAACAGCCCCCCGTAATATATCAGCTAAAAATTTAGAAATTCTCTGAAAAACCACCCCTAAGAAGATCGTTTTTCACGCTCTTTTCCAGACACTTAGAGTTCAGTTTAGTCGACACGTCGGGCATGAGCGAGCAGCAGCGTCGCGAGATCGCCTATACGGTAGTGCAATCTCAGCTCGCTCACCATCGCCAACAGCAACAGCTGCATCAACAGCAGCAGCAACAGCAGCAGCAACAACAACAGCAACAACAACAGCAGCAGCAGCAACATCAGCATCACCATCATCAGATGCCGCAACCGCAGCAGCATCACAACAACCACTACCAGCCACTGCCACCTCAGTACCAGCAGCAGAACCATCAAAACCACCACCAGCAGCAGAACCAGCACAACCATCATCAGCTGCATAACCAGCAACAGCAGCAGATGTCGCACGGCTACGGTCAGTACTCGGCCCCGACGTCGATGGGCCAGCAGCATCAGCAGAGCAACAACACGGCCCTGCACGCGAGCAACTCGCGCCTGGACGAGGCGGTGGAGGCCGCCTCGTCGGCGGTTAGGTACGATGATCTCAAGACGCAAGCCTGCAACAAGCTCCAAAACAGTAGTCTTCCTTCGAACGCGGAGGATGACACGGGATCCGTAGTCATTGTTTGATACGTTACGAGAGACTTTTCTTTTTTTTTACATGATCGCCGGAAGTTCGCTTCTATTTTCTTTTTTTTTCTTTTTATCATCTTTTTTATCGGGCGTGGCCCTTTGTGTCGCGATCGTTTTGTTTGCCCATTTTGTGTGTCGGTAGAGTTTTTATACGAATATAATTAATGTCACGTGACGTGCGAGTGTTCTCGAGCTTTGATAAAAATATTGCTACTCGTGATGTGTTCATTCTTGCCTTAACGCCTTTTCCTTTTTTTATAAATGTTATCTCACGCATCAAAGAAGCGTCATTCATGCAACCTTTTCAATGGTTTCATTGACATAAAAGCTATTAAGCAGTGGTGCTATTCAACTTAGAGATAATGCTAGTTTATAATATTTATTATCAATTACTGAAGTGTATTATTTTTATATTAGTCGAAAACGTTTCGCAAACCAATTTCTTAAAGTAGCAAATTTCTTGGGGTAGAAATATTTTTATCATTGTAGTAAGCAAATTCTTGATCCGTGCTCGAAAATAACTCGTTTGAAGAAACTTACTTCCCTATTCAATTTATAGGAGAATACATAATGGTGCTCATTATTAATCAAAGAGAATTTTCGAGCAGGAGATTTTACTTACAAGAGTGAAAGCGACATGCATGCCTATTAAATTTTTATATTAGTTGTAATGTTACTTTTTATTATTAATATTTTTTTACTTTTTCATATTTTTATGGATATGTCCGTGTACGAGCATGTATGTATTACTTTGGTCTCAAGCATGTGATTCTTTTTTATTTATTTGAAAAAGCATGATATAATCATTTACACAAGTCCCCAAATAAATCACTTGATGATAAAGCCCTGACAGGCACACAACGTACTTGTGTATTTATTTGTTATCATTTTATTGGCTATCCTGGATGCGGTTTACTCGTAAAAAGTAAACGAATGTCTTGCATCGAGTTCCCGTTACATCGAATGTGTTGAATATCGATTAAATTTTTCGCGAACTTATTTTTTTATATTTCAAGAAATTTTGTAACGGAAGCTCGATCGACTTGGAACATTTTTGTGGCTTTTATTATTTTATAGAGGTACAAAATTTACATTGTAGCATACAGTTATTGTCAAAACCAAATTATTTCTGTGTATTAACTTGATTTAGAATTAGTATTTGTTGCTTATATCTCTTTGTGATTAATTCTTTTTTATAATATTTGGTGTTAGTTTATAACTAGTGATTCATAATATATTTCATGATATCTGTAATTATAATGCAAGACTTATTATATCTTCGATTATATATAGTTATTCTCAATTCAGACAGCAGATTCAAAAATTGTTTATATAATTTTTTTATCAAGTGGAGTTGGAAACTTGAATAGTACATTCTTTTCATTGATATAATCTTGAATATTTTAAATGAATTTTAATTATTGTAAAATTAAAATAGAGATTTATAAGATAAAATTGGCAAGTAAAAAAATCTACTTTTAAATAGTTTTTGAAATATATGGAAAAAAATATGAATTATCAAGATTTTTATGACATGCCAATAATAATAATTTACTATGCTTTCAAAAAACAGATACATGAATAATTTAAAAAAATATATATGCTACTTGGCATATACTTTGTTTTTTCATATTTTTATTTATAATTGTCTAATGCTATATCGATTGTGCACGTCCGATTTATTATTAATATTATAAAGTATATATACTCAAGTTTTGAGTTCCTGCAAGAATACGGGGTGCCTACAAAATTATATCACGAAACGAGTCAATTAATTAGAAGTTTATTGTTCGAAAAATGCTGTTGCTCCGAAACCTTAGTATACAACACACGCGAGAGTTAGTAGACTAAAAAAAAAATGGTGGTTCAGCAATCAAAGCAAAGCGGGAAAATGAGAGTTATCCCTGATCCTTGCCGGAGCTCGTAAAAAATGTAACGGTCCAGCGTGTGTAACTGTAAAGCCGTACAGCGTGCGTAGCAAAGTTTTCGGAAGCCTCGGCCACGCATACATACAGAACATATACACGACGCGCGTGCACACACAGCTTAGTGAGAGGGAGGACTGTTGCGACTTTTCCAGAGCGGTGGGCTTCTCGGTGAAGAGAGACCGCAGGAGCGTGTACCAGTGCCACGACGACCGGGGCCGCGGGCCCACGCCACCCATCAGCAATTTCTCGATGCTGGCGCGGATGGGCAGCCGCGTCGAGCCGTCGAGCCAGCGAGTCCTGCACGGCAGCAGGACCGAGCTGCTCTACACGCGCAAAGAGTCCTCCTCGTCGTCGTCGCTCGTCGGGCTGCCGAGGAGCAGCAGCGCCTGTCGCGCCGTCGGCGTAGGCGGCAACGGCAGCGTCATCAACGGGAACGGCGCCGCCGACAGCGGCCTCGGGGAGAGCACCACGCAGGACTTTTCCAGCTGCTGCTCGAGCTCGGCCGACAGCGCCAAGCTCCACACGCGCCCTGTACGACACACTGCTACTCTTCTTTCCACATCTTCCCTAGTCTAGAGTTGTATACGGGCCTGTCTGTCTGACTGTCTCTCTCCCGTTCGGCGTGCGGCCGCACGCCAAAGTTGGATGCGGCTTGTACAAAAGTCGTTAGGGAGAGTTCGCGCGTTACGACGACGTGGCTCCAAGTTCCGGACGGGTCGGGCTAAGTCAGATTTTGGAAGTTGAATGGATGTACCAAGTTTTAACGATTCTTTCTTTGCTGTGCTAGCTTTTTGAAATTTCAATGGCTCGCTTGACCCGTTTGGAAATTCGAACGCGCCCGTGGTGTGTATTACTATGAAAAAGAATTTTCGTTCTAGAATCACTTTTTCCATTCTCTTTTGTCCCGGAGAATCCGTATTAAAAGGAGCTCTGTGCTTTTGAATTTATTAATAGGGAAGGAAATTTCACTCAGTTACACCGAGAGAAGTTAAACGACGGAGTTGCGGTCTATCCGTTTTCTGAAAAAGGATAATCCCGAAGGGGATGAATTTCACTGCAAGAGTGTTCTAAATTTTAAAATCTTGATAAAGCTTATGAAAAGATTTGAACTTTTGAAGGGAGATTTATACTTTTGTCTAATGAAAATTTTTAAAATAACTAATAATTAATTTTTGTTTGAATTTTATGAAAAAATTATTTTTAATTGATAAATAGGTACATAAAAGCTATGATGAATATATAAAAAAAAACTTCTCTTTGTGTATTAGATGAATATTATATAATGGATTATAAGTAATAGTTCGTAGATAATTTTTATAGACTTCGTAAGATAAAAATGAGTTATCAAAGTTACTTTTTGTTACAAAACTTTTTTATATAAAAACTGTAATAATAAAAAATGCCATTTAGTAAAGTAAATTTTATTTGACGTAGACACAAAGGCAATTAGACGAAGACGGATATTATAAACTTCCTTCTGATACTTCCAAGCAGAGTTATCCTCACGGCGACGCGACACTGGACGCTGTCCTTCAACCAATTATATCGTAAGTATAAAATTCAACATTTATTTTCCAAGTTGAAATTAAAATTTTATTCAAAAGAAATCTTAAATGCTTTTCAGATTATTAATTAAAGTAAAGATTTAACGTTAAAAAAAGTATTTTTATTGATAAATATGAATTCTCTTAATCTTCAGAGAGCTGAATGTAGTTATCGACTGAGGCCGATAAAGTGGAAATCTTTTATTTTTTTGTTCTGAACAACTGTTGATAATATTATGATTTACCTTATTAAAATAACGATTTTATAAAACAAGCGTGGAATAATTTACTTTTAGTTAATAAATGCTTTTTGTTGCAGCACGTTAACTCGAAAACGTCGGACCAAACCAAAGTAAATTGCAAAGGATAGTAAATTTCCGATGCTGGATCTCAAGTGCACATATTGTATATTTCTTTTCGAAGTGAAAGTTTTTACACCTCGATTAAATAAAAAAGTCTATACTCACACTAAAATCAATTTATCATTTATATATCATAAATGAATTAATTTATTGTATTGTTGACTCCTGATCTCACATCCTTATCCTCTCTAAATTCCAACGTTTTAGTAAATATTACAAAGTAAAAGAAATAAATAATTTTTATTTTCATTAAATTATTTTATTAAAAATTCATTTAAACAGAGAATTTCATCAGATTTATTTTATCAAGAAAAATTTGATTAAATTGACTTTTATTTCATATCTTTACTTTGATTACAAAATTTGTATTATTGTAAATTTTTACAAACAAGTTAACCATATGTGATGTACAAATTGATTTCTTATTTTACTATAGGATGCAAAATGTTTTATTTTATGTAATGAAATATACTGATGTTATTCACTATTGATTATTTTACATTAGTACATAAAAAATAAAATATTTTAACTAAAGATTTATAGTAAATTAATATTCCTTAAATATTTGTTTTGATTGTAATACTACTAACTGCAAATAAAAAATATACTCATATAACAGTAACAAGCATGTTGTTATTTAAGCAAGGTAAATTAAGCGTGATAAGAAACTTTCCAATGAGCAGAAATAAATAAAAAAAATCTCCATAAATTTTCTTATATTAATATAGTTATATTAAAATATGCTATTATTCAATAATTACAAAAAAGAATGTTTATTAAAAATTTTTTTTCTAGCATTGTATTAACAATACTCGTTTTGACCAAAATAAAATGCAAGAAATTTTAAGTGCCATAGTTTAAATGCACAGAGTAAGTTTTGCCTTTTTACAAAGTATAAATTTTATACTTCAATTCTTTACAAAGGCTATATCGCAAAATACAACTTTTCATTGCACAAAAAGTTGGTTATTGTAATGTCCTAGAAATACTCATTACGCTTCTAGTTATTATCCTTTGATGCCATATGTCGCATCAAGTTTTTAATAAATTTCTCCATTTTCTTCACGTCTTGAGCAATTTCAGTCTTATATTGTAGGCACTAAAACAAAAATGAATAATAAATCTTCAAATATCAAATATTATTTTGTTTAAAAGAATAAATATGAAAACACATAATAAAATGATGAATCATTTTTAGTTTAATGTTTTCAAAATAGAAAAATGTAAATATATCTAAGAAAAATTATATTGTAATAATAAAAAATAGCATTTGTAGAGTGAAATTTAAACAATTTATGTTAACAAAACATGCGCAAAAAGGGTGATGGGATAAGAAATGAGGTTAGAATGAGACGTAAATAGTACTTACTGTTCGGTCATCTGTGAACTTTAGGCAAAGAGCGCCTTTTTGGTGGCAGTATTTCATCGTATATCGTGCCTAGATTAAAATAACAAAATCTCGTTAAATTCAGTTAAGAATACGAGATTGAAAGCTGGTATTTTATAATTATTTACCTTCATCGGATCTTGCAAATATAACCTTTCTGCGCACTTCTCGAACTCTTCCCACGAATTTAAGTAAGTCATTTTGTTTGTAAATTATGTTTCTATAAAAAAGTTAACACTAAAAATTATATATTCACCAATAATCGCTTTTTAAACCGACAACTTTCCAATCGATCTGCTGAGAAATTGAACACTTGTCATGTTGTCGGTTTCTCTGCCAAGGTGTTTTTCTGGCACATCGTGGCGTTAGTTTAAAAGATACTGTCTGTCGACGTCAGATGGCGGTAAAATGTAAAATGCCAACTGGCAATGTAAATTTTCTTACCATCAAAAGATAATATTATATGCTATAAGACCTCTGCTACAATAAACTGTTGCTATAAAAATTTTAATTTGAGCTTTTTTTGCCTTCTTTGATAGATTTTATAGTCCATTTATTATATGACCGAAATATTTAAAAAATATATAAACAAAAAAAAGAAACCCCACTATTTAATTATCAAAAATTCTTCATTCTATAGACATAAAATAGTTTACATCTCTGCACAAAAGGCTCATATTCACAAAAACCCACAATAATAAAATAAATTTAAAAAAAAAGAAGAAAACAAAGAAATTTTTAATTTTATTGTTAATTAGGCAACTTTAATTAGCATTACATTTTACATGGTACAAACTTTTCTTAACATACTTATTTGATAATTAGGCAGGGCGCAACGTGCGCAAGATTTTAATCCTATCAATAACGGAATAAGTTGAATGATATTAGTTTTATTATGATAAGTATATACTTGCGAGTAAGACATATTATTGCCTATTTATGGCTGATCAGCATCTTGACCATACTTAAGTTGTTGTAAAGTACTGCCGTGTGCAGTAGAGTACAACCCCATGAATTTACCATATCAATAGATGCTCCTCTGGCAATAAGCTTTTGTACTGAGTCGATCGAGTTTTTTTCCACCGCCCAATCGTTGGCCAATGTCTCGCGCATTCACCACAGCCCCTTTGTTGATGAGCTCTGCGACTATATGTCAGGATGGTCAGCGGTATTTTCTCCTTACAAGATTTGCATAAGGGAAAAACTTTTAATATTTATGACTTCTAGAGTGAAAGTGTGAGAGGAGTTTTAAATTAATGAAACACATACGTTCATTCTCTGTATATTTAATTGTAAGAAAGATGATGAGAAAATAATTTTAATTTTAATCAATTTTTAAATTACTAGAAGTGTCAATGCGCGCTTCGCGCACCGTATCATGGGCCAATCAAATTTTACATGTCCATTTCAAATCAACCAATTACAATCATTAGAGGTGACAATCTCAAGTTCATGTCTTTTTGGTATAGTAGGTAGGGTTGCGAGAATTTTATAAAATGAGAACAGGTGATGGGTATCTCACCACAGTTTAAAAATTATTTTTTCTGAAAAGTAATGAAAAATGCCTAAAATTTATCACCAATGTTATAAATTCCGGATAGTCGTACTTTATTATGTTTCTCTTTGTGTTCGGTGTATGGATATTGGGCGTCAAAAGGGTATTCTTACCCACGAATTTAGTCATTAAGAATAACAATGTGTATTATTTTTCGAAAGTACCGCAATGAAATTTTACTAGCTGAGTAACCGACTGAATATCATCGAATCAGTAAACGGCAAGGGTCTCGTCGATAGGTTACGACTTCTAATTTTCACCCGTAAACTGTTAGTCGTAATTAAAGATTGCTCGTATGTGAAGACTTGACCAGATCACGAAACAAAATTAATTTATTGTTTTAATGCAAACGACACTGAATCAGAAAAGGTTTTTATCGATAGATACTATTGCTTTTACTCCCTTCTTGTACCTATGGGTCTATTACGTAGAGAATTTATATTATTAATTTTTTCTTATAAAAAAATTGATGAGCGAAAGTGAAGCAAAAATAAGACGTTTGTGATTGGTTAAGTCCGATCAAAATAAACTTTTGATTGGTTGACGCTGACGCGAGGCTGTTGTGCTTAAGAATTGGGCTAATTGGCTAAAACTAAACTGTGTATAAAAAGTCTTGTGTTGTATAGTCTTCTGCATATAAGATAATGTACCGTGTTTTATGACAATGTCATATAAGTAATATATATTCTGTTTCATTGTTATCAAATCCTCTCTTAAAAAAAAGTAATGACCGTTCTACCTCAAAATTTAATTATTGCTGATGACATATTAGTGCTATAATTATACATTTAAATTTTAAACTCCTGACAAGAAGAAATAAGAGCGCATGATTTTGCTAGTATGATATTAAATTTTCATTTCTTATATTTAGAAATATTGTAATATTTACATGGGATTTTTTTATTTGTGTACTGATTATAACATTAAATTTTATTATATGAAAGTACAAAATTTATTCTAATTATTGGCGTTTTATCTATCAAAAGTATTTTTTGTAAAAGAATAAAAAGAGTTAAAAAGTCGCTTTGATTAGAATGAATGTTGACTACTAAGTATTTCATGTTGGATAAAGGTAAGGACATAAATAATTTCAAACAAAAATTCAATGTAAAATATAAGTTTATTAAAACTTACAAAAATGTATCGAGATTTTTAAATACACAAACCAGTTCTGCAATCAATGTTGTTTTATTTTTAGATTTCAGTCAAAAATACAACAATGTCTAACAATAAATAAATTAGATACATACGTAAATGTCACTGCATGTTTAGTCGCATTCGTTGCGTTTATTATAGATTATTACACCATTTATAAATGCTTAAGTACTTAAATAAAAATCGATCATTGTAAATTATCATAATAATATTCAATATAAAGACGATGTATAAACAAAGGAATATAAAACTGTTTTATTAACAAGTCTTAATCTCAATACGTTGCCTTAATAATACTAAATTACTTATCTCTTTGGAAAGTTTTTCTTATAATACACATATTGTATCCTAGTTTTAAAAATAAAAGTTCGTTTTCAATATATTTAAAAATTAATTACAATTAAGAGTTTGAGTTATTTTCAATTAGCGATAACTTACAATTAAATTCATTTATTGATTGTTTAACGACTGCTTGATTAGATGAATTAAAGCTTAACCATTAATTAATAAAATGATTTTGGTAAAATAAATTTTCTTTTATTTTAAACTGTATAAATATTTAACAACTCAAGCCTATTCAAACTGCAAACGCATTTCGTGAAAAACATAATATCTTACATTATTGAGTTTAGTTTACAAAATTAAGTAATCAAATGAGATTTTATATGACTTGCAGTCTATTAGAAGTGAAAATTGCTTTAATAACAATTTATAAAAGGAACAAATGAGAGCTGTCAGTTTCTCAAACGTACAGATTAATCTCTCAATATTGATCGCGCTGTCGCTATTTTAAAATGATAAAAATAAACTATACAAAAATGTCAATAATTCAATATAAATTCGGCTTACATAGTGAATATCCACTTTAGACGACAAAAAGTATAAAAGGGGGGCATGGATTCCTTCGAGAGGTAATTAAATTCCCAATCGACAATATCTGGGAAATCCTTCGAGACAGCGATGAAAGAAGGCAAAAAGACGAAGCTAAAGTGGAAACTTTACTGCCCCGCGCCCGGTGAATGATAATACAGACGTAAAAGATTTTTCGTATGTGTGTGTGTACGTACGTGCGTACGTAAGCCCGCAGAGCGCACTAACAGTTTTCCTAAAACGAGTCTTGCATCTCGATAAGGAGTCGTAAAAAGAAACTCGTGAACCTTTTTCCGGGACAGAGCGCTGCGCGCTCTTATATATTCTGCGCTCGCACGCGTTAACCGTCCATCAGAGAGAGAGAGAGAGAGAGAGAGAGAGGAAGACGGGAGGTAGAGAGAGATTCCCGGTGGACGC
>UXGD01003743.1:0-19330 GCA_900474315.1 Torymus auratus
GGAATCGGCCAACGGGATTTCAGCATTTTGAAATTGAGCAGGCACGTTTGGACAGAATCCTTTCGGGTTGGGTGTACCTAATTCTTAAAATATTTTATCATTTTTTGCGCTAAATGCCCTTCTCTCAAGCCTGAGTGGTGTATTTTATGTCTATAGTATGGTAAACATGATATTCGCATTGCGGGCATAAAGTTGTAATTTACGAAAATAACTATTTTCAAATTTGTAATATTATAATCAGAAAAAGATGCTCAATATTATTGTTAAAAAAATTATCTATTTATTAAATTATTTAAGGCCATAAAAGAACAAATTAACTTACAAATAATTTCTATTTTAAATTAAAAATTTTAATTCACGTTGACATTAATAACTTTCTTTTTTCAGTTTACATTATTTTAGACAAGGGTCTTTCATAAATATTATTTAGTATTAAAAAGTAAAGTATAGTACTTTTAATGTTTAATTACAATAAAAAGGTTTATATGCCCTATAAGTTCTTTCAGATTAAAAAAAAACATTTAAGATACATTTATTCGTAGCTACTGCACTTACACATCTGAAGCAATATAACGTTCCTTACATTTCAAATCCATAATTGTTTTAATATACCTCTGAGTTTCAACGGTATCACATGTGATATACAAAACTATACATGTCGCAACTATATACAGATTTTCTGATCGCGTACTCATTGTCCCCGCCTACAAAATAACGATCGCTCATAGTAGGCGCGCTCGCTCTCAGTTGAACCATATAATACCTATATAGCCTCACCTAGATAAAACGCGCTAATCTCTCGGCTAGCCAAGCGTGGGCGCGATAGGTAGTCAAATAAAGCGCCTCTCGATCGTTCCCCTGTGATCAGTAGCATAGATATATACATAAGGAGAAGCGGCGAGGGCACCTCTAGCGAATCCCGGAGGGGTCTGCCAAAGAAATTGGCGCGCGATTTCGGGCTGTCGGCGGATTTTCACGTAACACTGCGGCCAGGCGCTGATCGTGCACCAGGAACCGGCTGCAGAATTTACAACTGTTTATTGCGCTCACTTTATTTTTAACTCGCGCGAAAAGTTTCGATGTTTCCGATCTCCACTGAGCACCGAGCGATCATCGGCTTTGGCAGAGTTATGAGTAACGCTTTGTTTTTAAACCGCGCGCGACCCAAATAAACGACTTTTTCTAATTATAAAATCGCATCCGCTCGCGCCCGATCGAGCTCTGATGACGAGCAGAAACTATTCTCTCCGCTTGTTGTCTTTTGCGATCTGCTGATAATCGTCCGATTCACTGTATAAACGAGGGAGATGACGCGCGTGAGAAATCGGGTGAAAGAGAAGAAGAAAAAAAAAGCTTTCACGGCCGCGCTAGACACTCGGGCGGAGTGTTCGGAGAGCGCTATGATGGCATTGGAAAAGCCCGACTGTCTGGGACGAAGTATCAATATAGCCTCTTTCGAAATTCCGTCGCGCGCACGATTCGCGCTACGTCACAGCCTGCAAGCGGCTGGAGTCTCGAGAGTGTCGGCAGATAAGATGATAAAAAGCTAACGAACAATCCTGCCTCTTTTCGACCGAATTATCTTATGTAAGCTGCTGTACTCGTCCTTATCGCTCGCGACGATCTCCACTGCGCCCGACAATATAATTATACCGATCACGAGGCTTTTTCGGAAATTCGGAAATCCGAGGGCTAATGACGCCGCGTGTGAGCCGTAATCATTTACGTCAATCGCGCCTCTCTCTCTTTCCTCTCGCGAGAGACACGCGCGCGGACTTTTCCCCTCGAGACGCGGGCCGAGCGCTATATTTAAATTGGCGCGCGAAAAGTTGGGAGCGCAGAGCTCTCGTGACTCACCCCATCGCTTCTTCGTGTGGCCGAATATCTTGCCGTCGGCGGGGTTGTAGAGCGCGTCGGTGAAGATCTGCCACTTGGTCCTCGTGTCGGGCTGGCGCATGTAGTCGTCGAACTCGTAGGTTCCATTGCCGGTCTTCTTCGCGCGCACGCTCATCTTGGAGTAACCGGCGCCGCCGGCTGTGCTTCGACTCCCCTTCGGGCACTAGATAATCTACAGAGGCACTCGCGCCGCTGCTCCGATCGTCGCTGGCTCGCGGTATCGGTACAAGTATAAGTACCTTTCCCTCTGGCAGTCTCTCGACACGCGCGGAGCCGAAGTATCGTCGGCGGATGCCGAGCGCGCACTGTTTCCCCGTCCGCGCGTCTTGTCGCAGGCGCGCGCTTGCGACGAGACAAGTCGAGTGACTACTCTGCTCTACGAGAGAGAGAGAGAGAGTGAGTATAGCTAACGCGCGCGTGCCTATCTCTGTGTGCGTGCGTAGAGGCACATGTATACGCGTATATATCTATAAATGTGAGAGTGCGTGGCCCGGCGAGCGCACACAAAAACGAAAGCGCGGAGTGTGCGGCTGATGGGGCGACGTTGCCGCGGCGCGAGCACCGATCGGCGCATCCAACATTTATTAGCCGCCCGGGATGTATATACAAACATATATATACATATGCACAAACATCGCCGATTTCACGTCTGCAGCGTATGTATATACTTCGGTAAAATGTACACAAATTGAGGGGCGCCAGGCGCGCGAAGCTAAGAATAACGCGTGTATGTGATAGAAGGAATCGATTGCGATTTTCTTGCTTAACTGTAAAATGAATAATTTGCTTTATTAAACGTGGGGTTTACTTTTTCCTACGATCGTTGAGTGTTTATAAAAATGTAAGGGACTAAATAATGCAAAAGATTAATATTTTATGGAAGACAATTGTATTTTATCTTTCACTATAATAAGACGTTCCATAAGTTAAATATTATACTGTTTATTTTAATGACTTATTATAAGAAAATCTTGAGACGATTAGAGTTAAATAATTCATTTTTTATTTTACTCTGAGGAATATATGCAATAATGAAACGTCCAAAAGCATCCCAGTGCTTGGAAGTTTTAATTTTAAATAATTAACCATTTCTGTATAAATAACATACAAAATAATAAAGATTATATAAAAGAATTCTGCAGAATATTTGAAATCTAGTAAAAAGTAAATGCGATTAACTTTGAAATAACTCTGGGCATTAATCATTACAATTAGTTTTACTTTCAATACCTATGCACATTAAAAAAAAATATTCAATTTAATTTCTCTATTTTTTCTTATACAAAAACGTAAATGTTCATATTTCACATAATTATGCTTTTTTAGCAATGAGTAATAATCAATTTATAGAATGCGAATTATTGTCATATCTTTAACATTATTCGGTTTTCCTACATATACGCATAATATGCTTTTATCCAGTTAAAGTTCTACGGTATCACTTTTATTGTTTATCGGTTTGCGCTTAAAGCTCTTTTAAGTAATATGTAGTGGAGAACCGCAGAGTAACTGCAGAGTTTATACGCTGGGGAACAGCTACCAATTCTCCTATGTCAGGACTCGTACTTACCACTCATGTTACTGTGTGTACATCGTGTGACAAATTGTTAAAAAATGTTTTTATTCATCAGTGTATGTTCAAATGCATTAAGACTAATAACAAATTTTGTAAATAAACAACAATACACGAACTTTCTAATATGAAGTAAAACTAAATGGATTCTAAATTATTGTCAAAACGGCAAAGTAACTGCTTTAAAAATGGAAAATTTTCATAAATTGGTATAGTTATACAATAATTTACTCATAATATAGTAATGTGAATTATTTACTTTTCATTTAAAAATAATAGCTTTTAGAAATACCAACAGTTTATTTTTATTTTACATTTGATAATGAGAAAAGAATAATTTTGGTTTGAAGAATGATTGGATGCAATAATTAAATCGTTTCTGATGAGTAGCTCGGGTCATTATCACCTCGTCCGAAAAAGCTATACAGATTCAAACCGGAATAATCCAGCTACGATGAATGTATTTGAATTTCAATATAAGTCAGCGCGACACGTGTGACAAAAATCACAGGTATCTTCCGTATCTTAGCTCTATATCGGTTGCTCTCGCAGACATCATGGCAACACTGCGCGCTCTTTCCGGTTACTCCATTACACTTTTTCTTCTTCTTTTGGAATACAGGCAACAGTGGGAGCTCTCTTACTTCAAACTTCATCTTCGAATGCTCTCGTACTCGAGAGTATACCATGTGATAAGATGTGTTTTAATTCCGATTTACTGAACAGCTACTGTATTCACTGAAGTATAATTCGGAGAAATTCAGCAGAGTTTTCTTTAAATGTAATTACGTATATGAATAAACAACAATGGTTGCCAATATTGCAAATCTTGTATACTGTACAAAAGATATCAAGCTGTATATATTAAACAATTACATGCATCTAACATTCTTAGTCTTCTAAAGTTAAACAAGCGAGTTCTTTTAATTTCGAATATATAATTAAAATAACTCGCTTGTTTAACTTTAGAAAGACTAAGAATGTTAGATGCATGTGTCAGAATCAATAAAATTGTTCATATTTGAAAATTGAAATAAAATAAAAGATGACTGTTATCAAGTTATCATTAAATGATTTCCAGAATCCAATGACTAACGAAAATTCGACACATATACATATAGAATTAAAGTTACAGCATGTAATTTGGCTGGGTTTTTTTTCTCACTGTCGAAATAGATATATAAAATTTCTCTCCATCAAGCGAATTAAAAACATGTTTACAGTAGGCTAATTAATTCCCGATAGCTGAGGAAAGTTTTTCAAACTGTCCTTATAGGCGTCGGTACGGCCGGCTCAGTTTACGCAGCCAACTGCGTCCTCGTCCTGCAGACTATATGGGTATCACGGCGGCTTGGCACACGCCCGGCCCCATAATACCTGTTTGCTGCCCTAGCTCCTCGGGGCTGTCTCTTCCGAATAGACGCACACACGTGTATACAACTGCGTGTACGCACACGAGTGTATCGGTGCGAGGCCGATCGCGCTAGTACACATATATCAGCTGCCGTTGACGTCATCGCGAAGTGTGCGCGGCCAGCGATAGGCGCTAGTGATACGAGAGAAAAGCCCTCGGAAAGATAGTGGATACGTCGCGGTGACGATTGGGAATCGCCTGTACCTCGTCGGTCAGGCTCGCCCCGCCATGTTTATTGCTATATTCCCGTCGTCCTTATTACTCCTATTATAATACTTGGTAATGGTTTTTTTCAGCTTTCACCGGCTATCCGGATTACACCGGGTCGCTCGGGCATCGCCACTGATACCGCCTATATGTCGTTGTGGTAAGCGACAATGCCTGCTATGGATCAGGTAACTGAACATGAGCTTACAAAAACAAATAATACCTTTTCGCAACTATTTTTCTCTCTTTCTCTCTCGTGCGCGAGATTATTCATCTCGGAATTCATACTGAGAATTTATAATCATGCTGCTACTCGCGATATCGTAAGGTTGTATATGTACAGGCGATTATACTGATACTTTAATATGAAGGTTCTGCTATACATTCCGCTCTTAAAAAAATGATAGCCGGATGTAGTGGCTCATTTAAAGACTCGATGTGATTGGTTATATTTGAAAAAAGGGGCGAATATTTGAATTTTTTTCTAGATTCTCCTTCTATATAGGTAATATTATATTACTTATAGAAGAGACCAGAAAAAGACATGAAAACAGTTAACAAGGGAAAATGGACGAAAAGCAGCCACTGTCAATGACTAGCCAGTATCAAACTCCCAAAGGCGCAAACACATTTTGCAAAATATGAAACTTAAAGTAGAAGAAAATAGCTCTAATTTAAGCTGAACATCGTTCAAAGCGGAAGCTCTTGTCCTAGGTTACAAGCATTTCGCAAAAAATCACATAAAACTTAAATCTTGATAAAGTTACATGAATAATTTATCGATTTTCTGTGATTATTACAACGATTCTTGAACTCTTTTCTTCTACTTTCATTTTTTTGTTTCCCAAAATGTGTTTGCTCCTTTAGGAGTTTAATATTGACTATAATATCAGTGACTGCTTTTTTGTTCATTTTCCCATGGTGAATGTCTAAAAGAAAATAGTACATATAGTACTTTATTCCCATCTCAACTGTGGCCACTTTTTAATAAATGTTATATTTAATATTTAAGTGTGTTATTTATTGATATTTGGCGTATTTTTCGCAAAAGCAGGAAATATGGCTATATTTCCCGCAAAAGCGGGAGAGGGAAACAAAACCAATTTTGGTCCCGCTTTTCAGGGAAAAAAGTGGCCATATTTGTTGAGATGGGAATAAAAAAAATTATTATTTATTAGAATTATCGTAGGATTTTCTTGCCTGTTATGTGACCTATAGAAGGATAAAAACATTGTGCAGCGATGTACCTTCAAATTTTTTTATAATTCTTCAAATGAACCAATTTTTTCATTTATATCTATATATGAAACTTAATTTCATATAGACATCATAAACAAAAAAGTGATTCACATTCTTTAAACTGTCAAAAATTCGGGTTCAGAAAATACTTACGTATGCGTTCCAGAATTATTTTGATTGATATTGATTTTAGTAGCAAACTATTTTAAAGGTATATTGGAAAATAGATAATTTATTATGAATTCTGCAGAGAATAAATATTAATTACATAGAAAATTAGCATTTGTAACTGAATTCATATTTTTCAAGGAGGTGTAAATATCATTTTAAACCCATTAATTTAGTTACCCGAAAATAACACTTAATTTTAACGAAATAATACTTAACAGTTTTCTAAGAAAAAAATGATTCATTCACTTTTTTTCGTTGTACATACATACAATTTATTAACTCACCAAATATATAATTCGCTTGACTGGTAATCAGCGAAAACAGTTGTGGTTTTCTGATTCAAAATTGCCTCAAATGATAACTGATCTTATTTAACAAATAAATTTATCATGACTGTTATATATCAATAATAGACTATTTACTTATGCATACATTTCTCGAATAATATTCAACAAAATCACGTCATTTCAACACTCTAGGCATAATTTCTAATTTCTCAGATTGATAAATATCTTAATTAAATTAGATAACAAAAATGAAATAGTAGTAACTCCGAAAAATTAAACTATAATATATTACATATCGTCCGAGGGCGAGATATTTTGAGTTAGCGATAAAGAAAGGAAAAAGGTCCTGCTTAGGCGACGTCTTAAAAAAGGAACTTACTACTTCGTTAATACATTTATAATGAAGCGATTTCTATAAGTAACTATCTTCAGAATTGACAAATTGAATTTTCATAAAAATAATAAGCATGATCAAAATAGCACCAACCCAAAATATAGCTTCCGACAAATGTTATTAACTTAAATTTTCATACGCTTGGTGAAATAACTACTTTTTCCTTGAACCCGAGGACATGTCGATAATATTTCACGTTCATAATTTGTAGCAATAGATTTTTTTTATTGAATCTAACAGCGGTTTTAGATAGAAAAAGCAAAAGTTGCTCATTCAAAATTTCTTAGTGTCAATTATATAAAGCAGAAAGGAGATATCTTCCCGCGCACACATGTGTATAGCATTTGGAGCGGCTAAAGCATGCGTTTACGTATACATATGCGAGACGAAAAAGTATAGCAAGACAGGCGAATGAAAAATGTACACGCGTATATGTAAGTGTGAAAAAAAGGAACTCGTTCTTATTCCGACCGCAGTTGGCCGCGCGGCTGGAATAACTCCCGTTACCCTTATCCTTGGCGAGCGGCTCGTGCGGAGACATCATCTCCGGAGCGAGCTGCCGCTCGGTCCATTTGCGTTGCGCAACGCGCGCGGTTTTGCGCAACGCGATACTGTTGTCACCTTGGGCTGGTATACAAGCCCGCTCCGCCTGATGTATTATGGATTACCGAATTGGAAAAACACGCGTCTTTCTTTACGATCGCCAACACAATGAGTGAGATTTTTCGAGCGTTTTCACTGCCGGCAGCTGCTCGTCAACTCTAGCGGACATGTTATAATGAGAAAAATATATTTTTACCTTTCTACCTTACGTTGCAGTTTCCTTTCCCATATTTATTTCCCACAGCTGTGCAATAAATTACCGTTAATTAGATACTTTGTGAGACTGAACACTACATACATTTACAGCTAAAAATTTCAATAATAATTTATTTTTAACGTTCATTTAAACATCTTATTCAAACTGTACTCCGCTGCATAAATAATCCACCATCAACCGCATAAGAGGTAAATACAAATATATTCTTTTATAGTGAAAAAAAGTTAACAACTTAAATTTTACCTATTCCTCGTTCAAATAATCGTTTTTTTAACTAAAAGATCCGCTTACCTCCTTAACTTTGGTCCGCTTTTCGCTTCGCGCCCTCGCTTGCTCGTCGGACTGGCCCACGCTGATTGGCCTTTTAGGGCTTCTCCTAATCCGGGAAACTACCCTGACGAGGCAATAAAAAAGGCTAAGGGCCTTCACACAGCTCTGAGGAACAGATACAGTGAGGAACAGATACAAACGGTAACATGGGTTACTGTATCTATATATATGAGGAACAGAAAGAATAAGAAGAACAATCCATCTGTTCCTTCGTATTCTTTCTGTTCTTGATATATATAGATACAGTAACCCATGCTATCGTGTGTATCTGTTCCTCACTGTATATATTCCTCAGAGCTGTGTGAAGGCCCTAACACTGCTGCTCGGCGCTTGGGTCCGATAAGGAAGAGGAGACGCCCATGCTTTGATCATCTGTGTCAGTCTTTTGGCTGACGAATTCTCTTCAAAATCATTATTTCCAATCCATCAAAGGACGTGGTAGTGCCCTACTTGGCAAGTAAATAATTTTGCTTTAGAGCAATTGAAATAACGTGTTACTAGTTTTGAAAAATAGGTAATAATTTCGTGAATACATCGATAAAAACTTTATAATAAATATTTTATTCTTTTATAAATAAATACATTTTATTTCTAGCAAGAACAAGAAAATTATTCTGTACATAATATTGCAGTTAATAATTATGCTTGATTATGATACTTATCAACTTAAATGTGGTTTTTAAGTCCTATGTTTTCGGAGTCTTAATTAGCACTCGGAAGTTCAAATTGTGACGATTTTCGTTGTCAATGTTTCGTGCCCAGGTCTTACATTCAATAGTTATCAGTTCATCAACTGCAACATTAAGATTTAATGGATGTATCTACTTTTACTCAAAATTTACAAATTTTATTATAATTAAATTATTTTTGGAAATACCCAATGCTAACATTTCTAAATAATAATTATTTTTTAACGATGACTTACATACCAAGAAGTAATTTTAACGGCTAATATATTTCAATCACGTAAAATGATCGTTAAATAGATGACAGCTCTATAACTTCTATATTCTGAATAAAATAACCATGGTATCCTAACTTTTTAATAAAAAAGTAAAAACTATATTGAATCAAAACTTGTTACTAAAATGTGTAATACTGTGTACCTTCGTACCCAATTGTATCTGCACATTTTTTCTTAGCCTAATAATTCTTTAATGTTGTAACTGCTGTCAACGCAATGTTATAATGTAAATTATCTTAAGTCAATATATTGAAAATTTTTTAATTGCCAGAGTTCATGTAGATTATAGGATGGAAATATTTGTGCTCAGAATAAGTATAAGATCTATTGATTCAGGTGTATAGTTCAAGGTTATTTATCTATTAAAGCTTAATCTATTTTCTTAATTTAAGCATTTCTTTTATTTGACAATCAGTATTTTTTAGATACACTAAGAGTTTTTCTTGTTGAGAAATTAAATTAAAGTACCCAGTTTTGTTACGTTAAAAAGAAAAGCATGACACCACATAGTTGTTTTTGATTTTTTTAGAAACGACATTAATACCGTCTTTTTTATTACTCTTATGATTGTAGAAAAAAAATTGTGTGTGATTAGATGCTTGAAATATGAGTATTTCCCTGCTCAGTGTACTTATGTCACATATACGAACTTTTTACTTTGCGCGAAAGTAATAATGACATTGAAATACATCCAGATTACTGTAATTTTGCGACTTTTTCGTGACAAAAAAAAATGATCGCTATCAAAAGAACATGGCAAATTAACGTTGATATTTCCAATCCATCAAAAGTACATTAAATTTCTATTTTAAGCTAATTTGAAGCCAGCTCTTATCAGCAGCACAATCTTGTGCAAGTAAGTCGATCGGATGTAGAATGAGCATAAAAGCAGGTTTAGATATGCCTGTATTCGAATAAACATAACGTAATATTAACCTGTCAGATTCTTGAAACGCAGAGCGACAATGGGCGGCAAATAGTCGGTCTGGCCGGAGTACGGGAAGTATTGGACGGGAAAGCCAGGTCTTGGCAGGTACTCGATCTCGCCCATCCTCTCGGCGTCGTTCTCGGTTTTGCCCTCGCACGATAGCCACACGTAGAACTGGACACACACACATATGCAAGGTTATATGCGAGCACACCAACAATCAACGATAATTTGAGTATCGCTAATCCATATATATAAGTACAGGTGGGAAAGCCCCTGCGTATGGGCGCGTGCCTGTGTACACGGAAAATCGATGCGCCTGGCAGGACGTCGACCCTCCAATATATAATATACATGGAGGCATGAATGAACGATACGTGCGACATTGTCATGTGTCTTAATCTACGAAAGTTATCGACAGGTGCTGTGAGTCACTTAAATCGATTCAGAAGCCCTTCCTCATAAATCATATACACAGGGAAGTCTCAAATGTACATAAGGATTCGCACAATAAAAATTTGATTACAGTGCTATATACTTTCAATTTTATGCTCTAGTCTTTTTTCCATTAAAAGAAAAGTATTATGTAAAAGAGGCTAGTTCCTTTATGATAATATTTATATTTTTGGTCAAGCATTAGAAAGTTCTACTACGTAACGTAATTTATAATTTATTTGGAGAATTATCAAATTAATTCTCTTTCAAGGTGTTAAATTGTATTTATGTAATGTTTTATGAACTGCAAAAAAATATTGAAAGCATTTTTTAGTAATAGTAAAAATTATTATAAAATAACGACAATCGAAATTTGGGAAGTATTTTTGTTATCGACATGTTTGATTGCAAAAATATTCTAACCGTGTTCCGTTACCGTGAAAACGAATGAGTCCTGAATTTATTAAAAAAAAAAAACATAAAAAGAAAATGGTTTAAAAGGTAGTAAAACAAAATTTTTATTTCACTAATAACGTTAGTGGTAATAAAAGTTATATAGATAGCTTGTAAGTTACTTTTTCCGAAGTCTTAATGATTCTCTGCAGCCAGTTGGGTATCTCTTCAGGTAGGTATGAGGCCTGACTATAAAAAATGGGCGTCCATCCAAATCTCTATCAATAAAAACGATTATCGATAAAGCGCTCTCAAGTGTAAAAGCGCTATTTTAAAATCGCATTAATTCGGGCAATGAAACCTTGTTGAACTTAATGTAAACGCAGGGCTGAGGTGTCCCAACGTCAGTGTATCCGAATGGTGGCTTTGAACACGAGCCCAAAGTATCGACGTCAAAAAAGCAGGATTTGTTGGTATACTTCTCGTTGAACATCGAGTCGTTGCAGTCCAGCTCGTATTTAGATTTGTCCTTTTTATATTCTAGCAAAACGACAATATATAAATATTTGAGATTTAGATATATTATACCACGCGATTGTACCTGCTAAAACCTCTTGTATTCCATCCACGTATCTTTTCCTTTTCCCGTAATCCTTGGACTCATCAAGCATAACCATTGGGGGTTTAGCATTTGGTATAACATTCGGCTTTAATACGATCCCTTTTAGTATAATAACAAATTAATTACGCAAGTAAAGTATTTTATTGTCAACATACAATAATTATTTAACTATTATATAAGTTCATTTGAAACTTCTGCTATATCCAAGATTGATTACATATGAGTATAGAAGTTTATTCTAAAAGAATGATAAATTCATTTCAAGTACTACTTTAAAAATAACCTAGGTTTATATTATTCTTGGATTTTTAACCAATTACGTTATAATGATTTTGAAATCACTTAATATAAATTATAGTTAAATATGTATAAATAGTAGTTGTTCAACTGAATCAGGTAAAAAACAATATATATAGCGAAAGAGGAAATTGTGCTCTGTTATCGCACTGACGGAATCAAATTTAACTACTCGGAGGTAGTTTTTAAAATGGCTTTTTAAAACATATTACATGTTATGTAAAAGATTAATTTTGGAATTTACGCGATAAGTCTCGGATATAATTGTAGGATATTAAAAAGAATGTAAATGATTGTTAATTACATTTTTAATAAGGATATTTCTAATCATAATTAAATTTGTTAAAAAGATCATTAACCTGGCCCATGAAGGTTTAAAGATGACAAGCCAAACATTGATCTCCGATTTGGATAATCCAACCACATTCGTTGAGCAACTCTATTGAACTCGAAAAATGGCCTATCAAAAGCCGTTATATACTTGTAAGTTACGTACATTTGAACTCCAGAAAAAGTAAAAAGCACGGAGTAGAAACACAGGTAGTAAATTCCGACATTGCCTGTAAACAAAGAAAGCTTTTTACATAGGAACGTATTTGACGAAGCGTAAATTACTGCCGCAGCTATGCTACAAATTAAAGATTTCGAGGCGCAGTAAAACCGCAAATGGTCGTTAAACGCTTCGTTAACGACACGCTCACATAATAGAGATGGTTTATCATTTTATTATTGTAAATGATTTCTTCTTCGTTAATAACTATAATGTAAGAACTTATAAGTTTGTGCTTTGATTGTTTAGCAATTACTAGATACTAATTTAGGCTAATTAAAGCAGTCTTTCTTTTAGGCAGATATTCAAGATATGGAAGATTATGATATTATGTATTTACGCCATTCTGCAGCAGTTCTGTCAAAGAAAGCTCGTCGATTAGGATCCCAAACAAATCGTTTGAAGTTGCCGATCGGGCCTAGATCTGGTACTGGTTTTCTTGACTTATAATACGCAGCATCGTGTTTGATAGTCATAGTTTAAATAAACTCATTGAAGCGCAATGTATTAATAACCTAAGAGTAATCATTTATTCTTTTTCACTATTGGTCGAAACGCCGGAAGCTAGTCAATTGATATTTTGTAAATAGTGAATGTGTATACAGTAATTGTCCGTACCTAACTTCAAACTGCAAAACATATTTTTGCGATCAAACAAACGAGCAAGCAATAATAAACTAATTTTAGTATTCATTCGTTTTCAATTTTTCAATTTTTCAGTGTAAAAAGTGTATATCAAGCACTGCTAGCTATTTTAATGATTGCACAATTTCTACAATTCAAGTTTACTACGCTTAGTTCAAAATCATATTTTAATCTAATCGGAAATTTTAATCTTGAAAAAATGCATAGTTTAAATGTTACAATCTGAAAAATATTGTTTTAAGATCAGAAAGTTGATCTTGATTGCATTCTTATCATCAGTCGATTAGAAATTTTTAAGATTAGATTTTTACTCGTTAGATACCGCCACCTACAATACATTTACTCTAGTAAAGACATTCAGGTAACCAAATGAAAGACATTTGACAGCTCATCTATTGTCGTCTAGAGAGTGAGTAAATTTTTTTATAAGAATTTTTTATTTAAGAAAATCATATTATTAATTGTATTATTAATTGTATTATGTTTATGCAAAACATATTATAGTTTAAATAGACTCTGCGAATTTCCATAAAAATATAACCGTAAATTCATCATTAATAATTTGTTTAGCTGAAATTAAAATAGCTTCTTATACTCTTGTTTAATATTGTTTAACGTTATTTTATAAATTTTTAAATTATTCTATAGAATACTTTAACAAAAAACTAGAATAAAAAAAAATATAAATCATGTATGTATAAAGTCAGCTTGGTAGTAGTGTTTTGAAAGGTAACATGAAAACTATTCCAAGACAGAATTCAAAGTTGGCGCCTCGATATTCGCGCAGGCGTCATGCTCGTACTTACCTATTATACATACAGAGCTCACTGATCTTCTAAAAGAAGGTACCAGGAGCCTCTCTCGACGCCATTTCCGCTCCAGAGGTCCGATTCTCACACACATACTCACCTACACACGTTTGGCACACGTAACTATGCAGCTACATGTTCTCCCTTAATTCGCACGCGTATGCCTACACCCACGCGCCGCCGGACTCCGCGCGAAAATTCACATAAGCGCGCGATCTTTTTCGCAGATCAACACACGGACAGTAGCGTAACGAATGATTTCGTTCATCCGAACAGCGATTACGGCTACGAGTTTAGAATATGTCTCCAGAAAAATGTATCGTGAACCAATTTTTTATTTTGTTTTTTATTTATATATAAAATACAGGTGAAATTATGAGAGAAAAAAATTTTTTAATTTCATTAAGATTTGCCTTAACTTGTAATTCAATTACGATAAACTGGGCCACCATTGTTAATGGGTCAAGGAAGTCATTTATTCACAAAGAATGTAAAACGGTTTTGGTTTTAATGACGTTATTGTGTTTTGATAAGCCTTACTTATAACTACATAAATAGCAGGCCAGGCATATTTATAAAATTTTAGTTACATAAAGGCAGTCGTATAACTTTTACTAAATTAATATTAGATTTTTCACTTAAGTACTGAAAATCTATATTAATTCTGACGTCATAATACAATATACTTTAGTTTATATATTCAGTAGATATTATATATCTATTTTACATACATATATTTAAATACATTATACTTACACTTTAAAAATGAAATACGAAATTGTAATAATGAAAAATTGGGAAAAAATTTATATTGTTTTTGACACTATTGAAAATTAAAAATTTTCATCATCGTAGTTATAGGAAGGGTATCATCTTGTTGTCTATTAAAAATAAATTTAGCCCCTAAAGCCAAATTTTTTATTAATAATGCTTTTATATTTACACATACGGGTACAATCATACTTTTGAATGCTGTTGACGTTAATATACACAAATACATTTTGGAAAAACAGAGCCTAAAAGGCAATCGAATATACACCGTTAATGTTTAGAAGTAGGGGCTCGTAAAGGACAATGGGACAATACACAAAGGACAGAACACATTTATATAGGATTCATTAGGAAGTCAATCTTCTTTGTACCCGGTAGGACTTCGTATTACTTTAGGTATATTAAATGCTTAATGAAATATGCATTGTAATTGAAGTTGTAAAATAATGAATACAGGTGATAACAAGCAATGTCAAAGATTAATGGAGTGAAGCAGTATTTTAATTCTTGAGTCATATAAACGTGACTGTAATGCGTAAAAAATATAATCACGAGTTTGGCTTTATTGTTAACATAAAGAAGTTCTCCATTTCAATTGTAAAGACGGCTAGATTTCGTTAGATAATTTTTTACTTAATTTTGCTTTTTCAATACGTTGATATACAGTTTCGTTAAGTTTATTTTTAATTAGAATAGTTCTTTCATTCGTAAAATTAGTAAAGTAGTCATGAATGTTGATCTCGTGTGTACTTAGTCAATTATTTATTTGACAATAAACGTATGATACCACCGTTACATTATTAACTCGTATATTTCCGTAGAGGTAACAGGTAAGTTATGATTTGCCACGTGCGTCAGAAGAGAAAAAAGCAAAAGTACGAGCTCGCGTGAGAGCATGTAAAGCTAGTCCATAAAGAGCGTTACTCGAGCGGGGTGCCCTCGGCAAGTCGGCACGGCGCTACGCCTCTGTCGGCGATGTGCGCGCACACAGGCGTAAGTACGCGGGCATTTTCGCGCTCACACGCGTCTAAATATACGTAGTACGTACATGGCGTGGGTGTGCATATATGTAGGTGTATATAGAGAGCATGTCCAGACAGAGAAGGAGAGCGCTTCGCGTGTGCATCGCCGGAGAGCGAGAGAGCATAATGCCCGGCGCGCTGACGAGCGATGAGCAGAAACGGAGCAAGCGTATAAGAGCGGATTATATCCGTCATCGTCGTCGTGTGTGCAGCCGACGCCGCCGCAGCCGAGCTTTTTGCACTCGAAACTGCATGCGCCTCGAGCACGCGATAAACGCTCGCTCTGATACTCGCTCATCTCTCAGGCTGCTTCTAAAATTGTGCACAGGCCGTGCTGGAGTCTTGCCTGACTTATAAGTAGACTTTAATGAGAAAAATTATCGACATATTTAGACGGCATCCGTCAGAACCTTGGCTCGAATCGATCATCTTATATATGAATGCGTTGGAAAGTTGGCTAGATTTAAAATGCTCCGTTCAATAATATACTTATAACATGAAAAGCACATTCACATTTACGCACGTGCAAATAAACGGCATACATTTGACCTTGGTTTAAATTACAATATTATTGGAGAATAATAAAAAATAAGGTTTTTAATCTTCTTAAAGATTTGGCGCAAAGAAATAATTTTTGTATTAATTTTTCATCTTTATTGATTTTGATCTCGAAACATTTCAAGTATTGAATCTGTAATTGCAATTTTTTGTGGGATTTTAGTCTGCTGATTTTAGTGTACAGGAACATCCATTTTTTGTGATACAATAAAATACTCACCAAAGAATTAAGCTCGATCACTATGCGGGTATATTTTAGACCCTTTATTGAAACTCAATTAAAAATATTTACAAAATACTTCTATTGATTAAACTTTCGATACAAATAATCGCTGAACAAAAAAAAGACGTAGAATTGAGAACTTCTTCCTTCCGAAGTCGGTTAAAAAAGCATTTCGTGTAATAGGTACAACACGAATGTGTGAAAGAAATAATAAGGTTCGACGGTCCTCTAATTATAGGAATACAGGGATCTGGGATTACACAAGCGTATAACATATTGCGTCCGTGGTGCGAACATTATTTTTCACACTCCGTGCACAAAGTTCGATTTGCGCGTGCTCGAATAAAAAAACATGCCCTAAGTAGGCCTTTTTAGACCGAGTGTGGAGTTTGAAAAGTACGAGTAGAAGCTGAGCTAGCACGAGCCGAAGACGAGTACTGCAACCACACGAGGTCAAATGGCGCACTAGCCATGGGTGCACACTGTATATTTTTTGTGACACGTATATTGATTTTCGGGGTTTTTGAACCTAAAAAGCGAGCTTAACTTCTTTTTTAATATAAAAATAGATTGAAAAATAAAATGATATTATTAAATTATATATAAAACGTTGTTGTATAATTTGTATATTTTATAAATTAATTATTAATTTAAAATTATTATATGTAATTCTTAATTAGTTTTGTAACTTGATATTAAGATTAAATCGAAGGATACTTACAACAATAACAATAATAATCACAATGATAATTTAATCAAATAATATTGTATCCTGAGCCTCCAAGCTTCGAATTCAGATAAAATGGAGCAAGAGAATCTGAAGATAAGTGTCAAGCAAAATACTGCCTATATGGTATCGTATTTCAATCGACAGGGTTCGCAGAATTACTACCAAAAATATTCTGCAATGTTTACGCAAGCACAACTTTTGATAAGACCGATAAAAAAAACTCTCGTGTCCACTTACATAAAGGGTTAAAGACACTTTTCATTTCATTGGTACACGCGACGTAATATGCCTCGAATATTTTACAGAAAAACAGATCTGAATTGATAGTTATACAGAATATCAAATTTTCAAAAAGGATCTAACTTCCAATGCATGTATTTTGAGCTTGAATCGACAAATTTTAACGATTAAAAAAAAAAATAATAAAGCTCTTTACAGGTTGAAAAATGACAGGCGTGTAACCTTCAAAACTAGTGCATGTGCAGTAAAAATACAAAAAAACATTAAAAAAAGTCATTTTTTCGTCGTACAAATACCTATGTTAAAAAAAAATTATAAAACTCTTCAATCAGTCTAAATAGCAGTTTCTCCATGGAAATATATTATAGAAGAAAGCTCTTGTGTAGATTAATCAGTTTGAAAATGCCCCTTATTTTCATTTAAATAATATGGAAAAATAAGAAAACCAATTTTTTAGTGACCCAGAGCAGTAATCAGGTCAAACATTTTGGAAATTTTAAAATTGGTGAATAATGAACATCCTATGGACCATACACTATCATACACTTCATATACTAAAAGATATGAAATATTTCTAAATATTAGAGCAGTTTTTATTTTAATTTTTTAATGTTGTGAGAATCCTTTTGTAAAAACGTTTTTCATGAGAATCAAATTTCGTAATCACAAGTTAGATTTTTAGTAAAACGTGCTTCATAAATTAAATACACTTGGCTTGGAAATATATGCATTTAGAACAGCAATGCAATTTTAGGGAAATTCCAATAAATAATTTAAATGGATTGAAGTGAAAAAATCCATTATAATTTCCTTTAGTTTTTTTCAGGATTCATCAGATTCTAATTACTTTTAATAGTGAGATATTGACTTTGTAATGCTATTTAAAATAGGAAGATTACTTTACTTACGTTAACTTGTCTAGTTTTTCAGTATTGTAATGTTTAATTTTATTTAATAACATTCTAACATAACTTCAAATTCTTATAATTCTTTATACTAAATAGGAATAATAAATAAAAAGATTGTAAAGTGAAAATAGATTTTGCATGATTCATAAAAATGTTGTTAGAAAGTGATAATCACAGGACTCGGTTTAACATTGAAAAAAAACAGCTAAAATTATTAATGAAGAAATAATAATGACTATATTGAAGATAGGATACATTTTGCCTTTCAGGTAGAATCTAAATTAATAAATTGAATATTTAAAAAAAATAACTGAGCGATTCTCATAAAAAATTATTTATCTTTTGATTCTCTTTGTTTACAATAGGTATTTATTTAAAATTAAAACTGTCCGACTTCTAGGTGGTGTCCGACTTCTACTGCCACTACCCAATATGGGTCTTGGCGTCGAATTATGTAAGTATTTACCTACTAAAATTTATGTATTTTTGTATTTATTTTGTAGGACCCACTTTGTTCAACATGCTGTAGAAAACTGAAATTAAATAATTTCTTAAATCTACCCATTTAGGTGTGTTCAAGAGGAAGCCGTCTGGCCATAAAAATTAAAATATTTTGTTTTTTTTTCGCTCCGTTTATAGTACATTAAAAAAGGGCTCAGCGATGAAAATTGGAATTTCACGAAAATTCGGATCTTGAATGGTTTATTTGGGGTTTATTTTCGAATAAAAAAAGGGTCAATGGGGATTTTTTGTTATTCTGAATGCTGCCTCCTGTTAATGAGACTATATAAGAATTTATCACTTTCCGAGTTCAATAACACAACCCTGTTGGCGGGGCATCGTAGTATGGATTTTCCAGCACCCACTTGAAAACTAGTACTTATCGACACTTTTGAAAAAAAAA
>UXGD01003744.1:0-19326 GCA_900474315.1 Torymus auratus
ATATTAGTTTTGAATGAATTAATTGAACAGACCATTTCTCGAACTGAAATACTACATGGAGAAAACATTTTTGGTGGACTTTTTTTATACGAAAATTTACATCAAAAAATGTATGCAAAGGAATTTATAATAAACGTTGTTTCAGTTTTCAACGGAAATACTCATTGATCCGGATGTATCAAATTGATTAAAAATAATGCGACTTAAAAGTAAACGGTTCCATTGACATGATCCTTAGAGGCGTGATGCAGTAACGATGCAAAAGGAGGCTAGACACCTTTTTAATTTATTGAGAATAACATTTTTTTAGAACAAAAATTTTTTTATTATTCTAGAAATTTTTCTTTTAAAATATGTTACATTAACCATACAAAAATTTAATTCTTACGAGAATTATTATATTGAGGATGTCTCAGACCAAAATTCATGTCATAACTTTTGGAGCGATTGAAATTCAAAAAAATTGTAAGGTAAGGTAAATTTAATATCTTTTAGAGGAAAAATTTATAGAAAAATATAAAAAAAAAAAAATATTAAGTGCAGGTTTAGCGCGAATAATACTTGAATAGATAACCGTTCTATTATACTGATAGGGATACTTATAATGATCATGTACACCGGCTATAGGTAAATAAGAATGACTCGGATATTTTTACTGCGCAAGATATTATACTCAAGTTGAGCTCCTCTCTGCCGCTACTCCTAATATGGATTTTCCCCTCAAATAAAATTTCCCCATATACCACAGGTGCTATGAACACTAACAGTGTAGTATACGTATATGGTGCCTGAATGAATTCGAGAGTATTTGATATTTAAAGTTATGAGGGACATGTAAAATGTAAGGAAAATAGGGTCAAACACTGCCGAAAAAACAATGAGGATGTCTCAAAAAAGTCACAACGGTAGCCGTAGGAAGAGGTATTGTTTATAAAAAAAACCATATATAGAACTTAAAAGTGTACTGAATAATGGCTATAAATTTATAGAACTAAAAGCATTTGTCAAAATAAAAATTCAGGATACAATTCATTATAGTTATTTTTATTAGAAAATAAAATAAATAAGGATATACAAATCGTAAAAATTTAATTTCATATCGATGAATCGAATCAACTTTTTAACAAGCCACAATTAAACTGGTGAAAAACTGTCTTTATACTTTTATGGCACAGGAATCTATTTACAGAGAAATAATGTCCGGAGTTATGCACGAAACTGACTTTGATGCGCGCCATAAATAAACAATCGTAAAAGAATTTTTCTTCCAACTCATTACGCAACCGCCGTCGGGGGCGCTATATTTAGACTCGCGGAAATAATATGCACCGTTATTGGCAAATACCTCTGCGCATACTTTAACCGAAACAATTAAAAGCAGCAGTAGCAGTGGCTCGTTATTATACCCTGGCGCTAAATTCATCGTTTCTTTTCGTCGTATATTCCACGCGGGCTTTAATAAAATTCAAAAGGTCCACTGTATATAAAACGCGCTTGCGATACCTTCCACCTCTCCCGCTCTATTTCGGCCGGCATAAAATTTTCATAACACAAGAATCCTCCGCGGCGGCGGCGACGGGGCTCTCCTCCGGGGCAATTTCATTACGCGCTTGACTTTACAGCCTCATTCGGGAAATTATTATCATAGCCGCGCGTATTAAAGGCACTCGAAAGCTCCGGCACGATAAAACCCAGGCGAAAGAAGTTGGCGAAAAACGAGAAAAGGGTATATATATATGTGTATGATGTGAGTGTATAAGGGGAGGAGGGGATAAAAAGGATACAAGGCTCTCTCGTGTGTGCACGTAACGATTTCCCGTTATATTACCATCGGCAAATTGAGCTCTCGCTCGCGCGCCCGCGACTCGGCCGGAGAACGAGGGAGAGAGGGAGAGAGAGAGAGAGATATCCTCGCCGCGCGGCAGTTTCGCCGGGTAACATCCTCATTTCCGCGCTGCATTATTCCGCCGTGCACGCTGCAGCGGAGAAGAGACGCGCGCAACCACGCCCCAGCGACAAGCGATAGATAACGATCGATATGTACCTCCTCCTCCTCTTCCACCTCGCCCTTACGATACAAATCGAATAAACTAAATGATGCACTCGCGCGCGCGGGAGGATGCAGTTACAGCGGGCAGGAATGCAGTCGACGCGCTGCAGCATCGTTTTCATTCATACACCCGCGAGTTTCAATGAGAGAGAAGGAGAGATAGAATAATCGGCTGATGCTCGTGTACGTGTGTGTGCGCATGCAGCCGGATTGCACGACGCGACTATCGTTTGCCAGCTTTGGCAAATGGAATTGGGATTTCGCGCGGGTATTACGTGCGCTCGAGCGTTTTCCATTATCGCGCAAAGGCGCTCGGCTCATTTTCTTCCCGCGCTTCTAATTTCGCTAGGTAAATATTGCGAGCCGCGCCCATGTACTGTGTTTGCTTTGTGGATTGCCGGCGGGGGTACACTGTTGCTTTTTACGAAATTAAGTTGAATTTTTCGCATCGTTGCGGATAATGAGATAGCTTTTTGCTGGGCAGTGTATTTTCAGAAGGCTGCATTTCAATACGTGAATTCACGTGGAAATTAACGGAAATAATATTTTGCTAATAAAAAACTTATGGAATGCACAATGCTCAGCCTGAAAAACTTGTTACCAAATATAGAGATGATTTGTGCAAATATGTATATAATTATGAAATCTGATTCAATATACTGCATAAGAATATTTTTATCATCTCCTCACTGATTATTATTCACTTTTTTCATTTTAACATCTGAACCGAAGAGACGAATGATAAAAAAATCAGGAGAAAAGCTAAAATAGAGCGATATTCAAGAAAAGTGGAAGAGGGAAAAAAGAGAGAAGAGAGATTCAGCGCTGAAACTACCAATTATGCGTATTTTTTAAGAGCAAGGAAGATCATCTCGTTTTTCTCGTGGCACTGCACGCAATTGCTCAGACAGAAAAATAGCCCATTACGCAAAAAGCGCGAGATTGAGAAAAACTGCCGCGTAAAACGGGGATCAAATCCGAGGAAGAAGGTGAAGGTGAAGTAAAGTCAGCGTCAGATCAAATTCCGGTGATAAAGGTAAATTAACTATATTTAAAGAGGTAATCGTCACGTCAGCAGTGCAAAAATTTCGTCTGGAATTTCGATGACCAAGCGCTCCAGTTTAATCGACCATTCTAACACATTCTGGAATGGCGTACGTGACACTTAACACGACACGACGATGCGTATATATTCGTTTTTGTCAATGAAGTATATTAAATTTATGGACGGAAACATGTCATCAATTTTATAAACACATAGAAAAGTAAATATTCCAAAGAAATTTACTTTTTCTTTTGTTATACACAACTGTTCTCTTATTATATCTCACTTAATTATATTAGGTAATTTTCACTTAATTAAATTTATTGGAATCCACAAGCACTGCATCCATTAATAATAGACTGTATAATTTGATATCAAAAAGAAAACCCAAGATAAGATTAAAATTAATTAAAAGATTTGTTATAGCTATATCATCCTCATTGTACATTTTCTATATTAAAATGTATATTAAAATGTATGAGATTATCTTTTGACTTTACCCGTAGGCATATGACTATCAATAAGTTTTTCAATGACAGATCAACACTACAATAGAAACATGACTACGTATTTTAAACACCTTTCAGTAAGCAACTATCTCTAAATCACATAAAAGCTTATACCAGATATTATTCAAAAAGAATGTACAAACTAACAAATTGAAAAAAAAAAACGGTAACTTTATTACACTCTCCATAGTTGTCCTTTCACTACCTCACCTCATCACTCCTCTTTTTCCCTGTCTAAACCACCACCGTCGAACTCATCGCACTTCCACCGGCGGGCAATTATTTCCGTTCGATCGTCTCGCGTCGACGCTCCGGATAGTCATCCCGATCGCCATAAGATATCCCCCTGAAATCTGCCGCACACTCCCGAGATCTCGCGATCGCGGCTCATATAGGCTATACTGCGCCGCTCTTAATGGCTTGCTAATTACGCGCGGCGAACCCGCTAATTGCCGCAATGACAGACCGCGCGCAAATTGCCGATACGCGCCCCGATGAATTATTGCCGCGGGCGGAAATACTCTGCAGGCAGTGGACCGCTCTGCGACAAAAAAAAAGGGACGCATCACGGGAGTCTGTTATTTGCGCGGCAGCCAATGAGTGCTTCATTACGGGGGTGACGGCCGCTTCATTTCATTTTCGAGCGAATCGATAAAAGCGAATGAATATGGCGCGAGCGAGAGTAGGAGAGTGAGATGTCACACGAGAGATATTCATTCGTTTCGCTTTATGCTGGCGCTCTCGATATCTCATGGCTCTAATAGATTACTCGCGCGCGAATGGAAAGGAGAAGCCATTTTCGAGATGAAATCGAATTTAATTTTCTCTCTATACGTGTTGCGCGACGTTTTATAATATATAAATTATTTAAATGTTTTAATCGAGATCGCGAACGAGTCGCTGGAAGGGATGGGTTTACGGCTCAATGATCATTACTCAGCTTGACGACATGACCACCCTATCATTTCTAGCTATTAAACGTTTTTGCTTCATGCCTCACTCGGAACGATGTTCCTTCCCACTCTTGTTAATTATACAAATATGAGCATTAATAAGCCTTGGGATTCATTATACCATTTTATACCAACTGTACCATATCATTTGTAAAAGAATTTTTCTGATTTTCATATATATATATAAGGAAGTTGATTAGCTTTGCGGAATAACACTTAATTAGCAAACCCTCATCTTATACTTTAGTGAATATACTTGTTGGATCAACGAAATTTTCATGACGCTGCGCTATAAAACTTTTTTGCGCAACGTATAACTGTTGTTCGACTGCGTAATTTGGCCAGGCCAGCTGGCAACATCCTTAAGTGGACCGTCATCGCCCTATAAAAAAAACTCAATTGAACAGAGTGTGCCCAGCCCACAATAATTAGAGACTGGCCACTAAAGCTAGCCCGAAACAAGATGTCATTCAACCCATGCGATGACGAACGACGGTCGCACATATACACTAGCAGGCGCGCAGAAAAATCTATCCGCTAATTTTCTTAACGACATTCTAAAACATCCTCCTCCGGGGTCAACGAGACGACGACACTCTCTGAAATTCCGCGAAGCCAAAAACAAAGAAAGAAAAGGAGAAATGAACCGTAACTCACGGCGCATATATACACGTGCGTCAGCTATGCGGGCGCGCGCGTATATACGAGGGAAAAAAGCCGACGGGGTAAAAAAAGCGAGCGCAGAGAGGCGTAACGGTATAGAGCGGCTAGGAGAGTGCCTAGACTAGTATGTGGATATGGCTGCGCGCAGAGCAAAAAGAGAATCAGAGAGAGTAGAGTCGAACGGAATATCGAGCAAACAGGTATTGCCTCTAAATGGCATTCGGATCTCTCTCACTCTCTGGGCAGCTCGTGCGCATATGCGTCGTCGCTCCTCCGCGGAAGCCTTAGCTGTAGCTGGCTCGCGCGTCTCATCGCTTATATACACGCGCAGCGCAATGTCGTATATATAGGAAGGGAGAGAGAGAGAGAAGTGCAAGGCTAAAGTCCACGCCCCTGCCGGTATGCAAATAATTAATCAGCGAGTGAGATACGGATCGGGGAAGCGTGTCGGGCAGTTGGAGAGGAGAGCTAGGCCAAGCTCGGAGAGCTGCGGGCCGCATGAGCGCGTAGCAAGCGGCTATAAACAACGAGCGAACTGGCGAAGGGAAGCGTGTACACGCCCGGGGAGCGAAGGTGCATAAGTAATAGGGCGACTTGTCGCGCGCTCTTGACGACGCGAGGCGGCGACGCGCGGAGAGATTACGCGACGGCCGCACCGGTAGCCGATGCAATTGATGCGCGGCCCTCGAACAGAGCGTAATGGGGAATTCGACCGAGCGGTCCTTGATCTTAGCTGATGGAGAAAGTTCATTCGGATATCTCTTCATTATTCTTGTAGAAATATATATTTCGCAGGGTATGCGATTGTCGTACTGTTGTCCTACTATACTCGACTTGTACTACTTAAGATTAGAAAAATCGTGGATTCTGGAAACAAGCTTAAAGCTGAAATAGGATTTGTCGTTTACACTGAAGATAGCTAATACACACGAGGTAGCTAAAAGCAAAACAAGTGTGAAGATGTACAAACAAGTTTGTTAAATTAGTAACTTTTCAGCCAGTCAATAGAGCTAAAGTTAAGCAACGTAACGGGAAATATCCCGACGCGTATATTAGACTGCAAAGTAGTTTTAACGAACAACACTGGTGCGCGCGCATGCACATATAACTACTCGCTTCCGTCTCCGAAACTCGTTTTTCGATTTTTCTCGGCCAGTCAATAACTACATTGAAAAATATCATAACTCAGGTGTATAAGCAAAAGGAGAACGAGTGAGAAGAAGCAAAGAGAGAAAAAAGGAAGGATCTATCGGAGAGGCAAACAAATCGGACGAAGGCGCAACAGTACACGCACAGTGTCGAGATATATAGGAAACGAGTTGTAGCTCATCGGGGGGGAGCAGCAGCTACACGCGACGCGCCTATCGTAGTTTCATTGGCAGCAGGTATCCCCGAGCTACACGCACGGGGAAAAGCCCTTTGGATCTCGCCGCGTCCTTGCGCGCGATGTGCGCACACGCACGTATATATATACAGCGTAATGAGCCATTAGTCTCTCTCTCGCTCGCTCGCTCGCGTCGATACCGGGACGTGATAGCTAAACGGCTTGTAAGTGCGCGCGACGCGCCGACCCGGGGCCTGTTATTAAGCGTTGCGTGAGCGGCCTCCGCCGACGCCGACGACGACGACCACTCGCTCGGTAAATCGTTTAATTAGAAGCATTCGTTCCCAAGCCTCCCCGTGGCTCCACCACGAATATACCCGCACATATACATAGATGCATACTGAGAGCGGCAATATTAATCCGTGAAACTCGTGCATATATACATTTGGCGGCCAGATAGGGCTGGTTCATGGAAAGATGCTCGGATTGTTTTCGTTTGCGCTCGAGTGGCTGGCTCATACCGCGGGTGTGAGAATTTTTTCCTCGGCGCTTATCGCTGCTCATTTCATTTCTGATAAGGGAATATAACGTTAAAGTGGTAATGGAGGGTGAGCTATTTTTCAGAAACGAGGTCGCTTGAATTCTGGTCTTACTTTGTATGGTTATCTTTATTGTATAACGATTAATTTGCTTATTTAAAAGAATTTCTGTACGAAATATATATAAATATAACATGCATAATGGAGGATTTGTAAAAACTTATTGTATGGAAGCATTCCATTTTCTTTGTGAAAGTTATATAGATGCTGGCAGATATTATAGAAATAAACGATCATTTTTTATTTTGTTGGTTGAATTATCAATAATTTGTTTAAATTTTATGGTGCGATTGGTTAATGGAAATATACATATTTTTATGAAAATGATACATATGATTTAACTATCGTATGATTAGTAAATAAAACCACCAAAACCAAATGTCAGACACTGATAAATTCTATTTTACATGACCCAAAAATCTATAATTTGCTGAAGAAAAACGCTCTCATTTGCATATTTTCCTAAGTAGTTTATAGCACACAATAACAGCTCAGATATGATACAATACAATCCCGGCTCCCGCAATCTAACTGTACTCCAATCCGCAAATATCAAAGATGCCGTTTAATAGATACTACACCGAATTTTTACGCCCCCGGCGGGACTTATAATAAATTAATCAATAACCGTACACTCTACGAGATAATTGTTTGACGTTTTTTGTTTAGCTATAGTAACGATGCAGTCAATTAGCCCGACGCGATAAGAGCCCGCAAGGGAAAAAGCGCAAGGCGCGCGTGCGCAACGCCTTGACGGAAGAAGAGCAGCACCGCGGCGCACAAGCGCGAGCGAGCAGCCTTTGTTTTGCACGACGTAAACGTCGATCGGATGCTCTCGCATTCTTGCACCGCGGAGCACGAAAGTGAGGGGAGCTGCCCCGCGGGATCGAGTGAGCAGAAATGTCTCTCTGCGCCGAGAGAGCAAAATCGAGCGGCTGACTTTGCGGCAAAAAGTCAGGCTTCTGCGGGGATTTTCCCTCTCTCTCTTTAACTCCTTTTTTTCTGTACTTTGTTTTGGTCGTTAATTTGCGGTGGCGGTTTCTTGCGGTTATTAGACAATCGTAAAGGTTAGGCGGCTGGTTTAGATAGGTACTAGTGAAGAAGAAAGTAAATAGCAATTTAATGCTTATAGATGCAGAGTAAAAACAAAAAGGATTCGTATTTAAGTTGAGTTCAAAAATAGGTTATTTATCCGTTTTATCTGCAGTTTACAGAAAAACATTATTATATCGGTGTGAATTGGGAAGCAAATTATCTAAATTACAATGGAAACACTACAACGACTGGCAGCTACGACGTTTCTGAAAAGTCTGCTCATGATTATCGACGATGATTACCGAAAAATTCACAAGTATACCCGATTGCTAATACAAGCAAAGGAGCACGAAATTCAAAGACAAAGTGTCCCGCGAAACCTCAGGTGTGAGAGCAAGCTCGCGGCAAGTGTCTCGAGAGTTGCGCAAACGCGCGCGAGCGCGTGTACACAGAGCAAGAGAGAGAGAGAGAGAGGTCGACGTACGAGGGAGCCTCGAAGCGGTATATAGTAGTATTACGTGAACCGAGAGAGTCTGGCGCCCGCTCAGTCGACTGCGTTCACGGGCAAGGTTGCCACATTTCAAGGGTAAAATCGAGCCAAAAGAGAAAGTATTCCAGAATATGCATGCATACATGTATATACATACAGAGCCCTGTGCGCGCCTTGTGCGGGAGCGCGCGTGGGAGAGAGATTGCATAAGCGAGATCGCGCGCATGCTCGGCTTATCGGAGCGCGTCGCCCGCGATTACTCGCCGGATTACGCGGCTGTATAATTGTGTTTCGCGGTTCGTTAACGCCCCGCGCCGGGCGACTCTCTCGCGCATTCTTCCTTCTCTCCCCTCCCTCTTTCTTCCTCGCGTCGCGCGAATGAGAGAGGATCGCACCGTGGCATTCCTCACGCAAAAGCACGACGAGGCGCATAGTTCGGCTGGATACAGCTATACAGTAAAAGCGCGACGCAGCGATATTGCTAAAGTTTCGACGGAGTAGTCGAGAGTTGTTTTTGTTCCAGAGGATATGGAAGCTTATTAAATGCGTAGGTTTCGTTTTTGTAGCTTGATGTATAAGACTACAGAAATGAAATTATTCGCGGTAGGTATTGGCAGGCTTATGGAAACGGTATTTACATATAAAATATACGAAAGATCTGTATCCAATTTTAACTTAACTATTATTATAATAGACTCAATGATATTTAATCTTTGGAAAATTAAATAGAAGCATTTTTAGCGCAAAAATCATAAAGCAAAATGCATAATACATATTATATGAAGTGTAAAAGCCGTAATTTATTTCAGATTGATACATAATTATGAAATAAGTACAAGCAATGTTCGTTTTTAGCTGCATAAAGTTATCTGAAAAAATAGCTAACTTATTGTTAACATTTCTACCAGGGATGGAATTTGATTAAAAATAAACTCATCGAACCGAGGAAGATCTCTCCAAGCAGAACATAGAGTTTATAAATCAGTAAACATGAGATATCCGATTTTTTCTACACAAACAGATTGTCATACCAGATAACGAATCATTTCATAAATCAAGCTCTATCCACCGAAACGAAAACATACATATCCACCAACGCGTCCCGACAATAGAAAAAAACTGTCCACATCGCAGAATTCGCCTATTTGACGTATAGCCGTCGGAACAATGATATCCCGCGATCCGCGATAGTATCCGTCGCCGCGTCCCTCGTGCATAATCCCTGCACCGTCGCGCGGAAAAGAAGAAGCAAGGGCCGCTGTACTATATACGTGGGTACAATGAAAAGGGGGCACACATACACGCATGCATGTATACAAGGGAGGATAGATAAAAAGCCTCTCGGTGCGAGCGCGCTCCACACACCGGCGCAGGATAAAAAGAAGCGCGAGTAGCCGAGATTTATCGGGCATATCGGGAGCGAGCGAGAAAGAGAGAGGGAGAAAAGGTCGGCGCAGTACAACGTGTATAAGCCGACCGGCGCAGCAACAAAATCATCAAGAGCAGCACAATGGCTGATCGACGTGTCTCATCGAAGGATGTGCGGAATTCAGACGACCGCGCGGTAGCCTGCGTGCGTGTCGACTAGCGATCGCTGTTTATTCGAGTTATATTGCCTTTATAAGATCCGCGAGCGAGATCGACCTCTCGCGCGCGACTGGCTGCTACAATAAAAACTGGCATTTTATGCTCCGAACTTTCCGACTTCGGCGAAGCCATGAGGCTAGCTTATACTCTCTTCCGTCGAGTGTGCTGACTCTGCTCCTTGATGTTTTTATTGGCCACGTGTTTTGTCGCGCGGTGTATCACCTAGGGGGGTTTATGCTTCTTTGGAAAGGTCATTGATGAGGATGATCTTATACAAGGAACCAAAGTATCGTGTATCGACTTCTGATTTTACACGTTTTTCAAGAAGTTTTAAACGATCAAGCATTACGTTTCAAATTTTTATGTTTTATATAATAAACAGAAAAATTAACGACTGAATAGATGATTGTCAGCATTTTGGAGCTGTAAATCGGTGTATTAGAAAAAGAAATCCATTAAATACTAATTTGATAGGGATAGCTTAGGTAATGACTAATCAAAAAAGTTTCAAATCGCACAACAATAATCTATCGGGCTCTCATAAGATGAAAGTGTAACATAATCATATCTTCAATACCGAATAGCTGTCCGCACTTGCGCAGGCATGAAATAGTTTCGTTAGTAGCCGCACATAAACGTAAACCTATCCGTGCATGCGGTGGGAGAGTCGTTGGGAAGAGAAACGGTCGCAAACAAATTCGTAATTCAAGCGCAATAAAAAGTCAAGCCCGTCCAATGAAGAGTATAAAAATCCTCAGCGCAATCTTTGGCGAAGGTGCAGAAAAAGTCTCTGGCGCAGACAGAAATTCCAGCGGCGTGCCTCGCTCATATACCGTATACTCTATTTTCGCAAAACAATCAATTGAAAAAAGAGCTCTCTCTCTCTCTCTCGCGAACGCGTGCACGTGAAAAAGGGCAAAACGATAAGAAGCATGTCGAATGAGTATAGTGGCGCAGAACGCGCGCGCGGAGTGAATCCCTCCCCTTCTCTACTGCAGCCTCTCTCCTCTCTGCGGTGTGTGTCCGAGGGTGTCCTTGAAGCGGGCGGGGTCGTCGTCACTCGTCGAGGCACTCGCGGGTAAACGACCATCGGAAAGCCATGTGTGTTACCATCCGCGGCGAGCGAGCGAGCGCGAGAGAGAGAAGCGCACATTATAGGCGCTAGCTGCTGCTTCTGCTGCATGCATGCATGCACCTTTCTCTCTCTCGCGCGCTCTCGGTTTTTCTCGCAAGGGAGAAAGAGAGGGCTGATAGTACCGGACAACCAGAACAAAAATATACGAGCCGAGCGCGCATCTATTGCCCCTGCGCGCAGTCTGCCCAAGACTCGCCTGCCTGCCTGCCTGCCTGCCTAGCTCGACTCTCTCTACCTTTACAGGTGTTTTATAATACGTTGCGCTTTAAGAGGCTATCGAACTCGAGCGAGTGCGCGAGCGCCAAACCTTGCGCAAGGAGTAAGGGGATATCTGCGTGTGCAGGGCTCAGCTCTCGCGAGAATGTGCCAGTTGGGAGTGGTGCGCATCTGTCGCACAGCCAATAGACATTCCGTTCACTTGGTCAATCATTTGTCCAGCTTCGACTCGCTATTTCCGGACGTATATAAATATTACGGTTGTTAAAATTAGTTGATGTAAATTATGTATTATGTGCGTGGATTACGATCAGTCATAAAGTCAAGTTATTTAATAATATTTTTTGCTCGTTCATAATTACGTAATTTTATATACATCAAATTATATATCTTTCTATATAAATAAACTAAAAATTTTATTTCATTTTTATGGATATTGTCAGTGTAGTTATTTTATCCAGCATTTCATCTATTTCCGTTATTACATTCTTGCATTATAATTTACTTCTAAAATAAAATCTGAAAAAATTTTCTTGTTATTTCGTTTTATCGTACCTTTTCTGTTTCTACACTATCCATTTTAATATCACCTTCGATAGGCCTGCGGCGAATTCACATTCTAAAGCCTAATAAAATGGTATATTTAAATAACAAAAATAATTAACTACACGTACAATCTTCGTAGTTATTCGTTTTTTCGCTTGCCTTCAGGCCAAGCTGTATTGCCTTAACACGCGTTCGCTCCTTGTCAGAAACTACTCAGAAGCTACTGACCGCAGAGCTCGAGGCGATGTGGAACGAGCTACACGCTTAATGATACATTGTATAATTTTCACAGCAAATTTTCTTCTTTCTTTCGCTTAGAATAATCAGTACATATTAATAACAATTATAAAATCACTTCCCTTTACAAAATTTTTCTATTTTTTAATTCAGCGTGACAATTTGAATTTTTGTTATAGCAAGGATTATTTCTCATCTCGAAGAGAGCAACGAAACAACAAGCTACCCCATGATCTCGATAAAAGCTCATAACCCGAAAGCACTTGCAGCCGACAGTCGCAAAGTAAACGCGTCCTTTATGCATACATATAAACGTCGCATCTAATATGAGCTCGCGCGAGGGCCACACTCGCGACAATCGCATACGTGCCTTTTGCATGCAGGGCGGTTTTCGCAGCGAGGCACACTAGATCAGATTTATCGGCAAATTTATAGGAAGAGCCCTGCCTCGCGCGATATGACGAGAAGATTTGCGAGTGGAGTCGCACGCGGCGATTCTCTCTCTCTCTCCCCCGCTCTTCGCAATATCTCGGTCTATCTGAGGCACGAGACAAAGAAACGAGGGAAATACAGCAGCAGCCGCTGCCGAGGAAACGGCGGAGAACGCGTATGCTTTGTGTAAAAAAAATTGCCATTGTAATAAAGATATGAACTAAGAAAAATGAACCTCAAGGTAGAGCATTGAAATTATCATTGTACACAATCTATATAAATTTTATACTAAAAATTTTTTTAAATCTCTGTAAAGAGCGTGAATTTCAATAAAGTTGTAACCATCGCATGTTAAAGTGACTCTGTTAAAGCCCCGATAAACAACGTATAATTCAGCAAAGTGTTAAAACGAACACGGCCCGATCCTTCCAATATCACGCGCGTATATATATACACAGCATCAGCGCACGGAGAGCGGGATTCTCGAAAAAAGAAAGAGTCACGCTGCAGAGGTGAGAAAACGCGCGCAGAAAAAGCCAATGAATAGCGTGTTCGAAGGAGGCGTCCTTGGATACACGTGTAAAGTCCGAGAGGCGCGAAGATACACTCCGCGCTCGGTAATAAGCTAAATCCATTACGTCGTCGGCTACGCGCAAGAGTCCTGCGCGTCGCTCCCCCCCTTGATCACGCCTATATCTGCATGCGAGGTCGTCATGCAGAGGTGCGAAGAAAACGTTGGAGTAAGATTACGTTATATTCGAATTTTTCAGACGTACCGTGCAATGTGCAGCAGCAATACCTCAATTTTTAAAATTTTGACAAATACATCACTACAATACTTGATTTTCAACTACAGTGAAATAAATTATATTTTATTTTAATTTTAATAGAAATCATAAAATCAGAATCTAGCATTTGAATTGTTTATTAATTGTTAAAAAAAGTTGTTAACGCTCAAGAAATGGCATTAACTCTCAAATCGTATCAGCGTCTTAGCCCTCGAGCAAGTCTAATAACTGCATTTTACCACGTACTTGGATTCCAAATAAAACGCGAGAGTAATGCGAAGACACTTCACAACTACTTTAACGACGCGGCCTACACGCCTAATGATACTCGTATCATCAAAGTATACAACATGTATATCCCCGAGGGCGGCAATTTTTACCAAAGAAAATTATATTATAGAGCGCGCGAGATCTTGGCCGAGCAGACCCCGTATCAGGCATGCGCAAAAAAATCCCGTGGATCGTTCCTTAATTAAAGAAAAATACCCGCCCAATTGCCAGGCTTAATACGTACACACGTCACTCGCTCAAATTGCCCCTAAGTACCTCTTTTCTCTCTCACTCGCGCTCGCATCATCCAGCCCTCGCTCCGTCGTCGTTGCAGTTGCGTAATTCTTTCCTTTTTATCGCCCCGTCGGGCGCCCGCAACAAAAGCACACTATACTTCTCCACGATGGGTGTGCGCGCGCATATATAAACGAAATCGCCCGCAGAATGGCGCGAGCAATTACACATTAGCGCGATCAGAGAGGAGCGCGAGCAAAAAGAAACGGACAGTGCCCGGTGTGCGAAGGAAAATCAAGTTTCGAGAGGGACGATGACTCTAGGCCTGGCTGCATGCGTGGAAATGAGAGAAAGAAAGAAAAAGGGGGGAAGAAATACTGGGCGCATCGCGCCTCGGCGCCGCGCAATTGTCAATTAACATTTTTGCCGGGCGGGGCAGAAAAGACGAGGTGCCGCGCCGTCGCGACACAAGAGACGCGATACATTTCATTACGATTACGCGCGCGCCGTGCGGATATATTGGCAATCGCGTGCGAGTTTTCACCCCCTCTGCACAGCCGCTTCTCTCTCTCTCTCTCTCGCTCCGAGCGGCCCTTTTTCTCTTTCTCGTGGGAACCGGACACTTATCTGGTCTCTTTCTCTCTCTCTCACTCTCTCCCCCGGCTGGAGACGGGCGAGACAGGGCACTATTAGCCGACTATTAGCGGCATTTTGCTTGTCCCTACCCGCGGCGCTCTATTCCCTCGTTCCTTCTCTCCCGTCCCGTATCTCTACTCCTCCGTCGTCGCCGCTGTCCCTTTTTCGCGCTGCTGCAAACCTCGTCGTTGCTTTATTTTCGCTCTGAATCACCACTTTAAGTGTCCCGAGAGCCGCGCGCTCCTCTTTCCTCGCTTCTTTCGGCCCATGTAGCGCGCTGTGTTTACTCATGTTAATTAGCGACGGGGAGCGTGTTAAAAACTTGAATAAATTAACGAGAGAGAGGCCCTTTGCACTTGTTCCTCCTCCTTAACTTTCTCAGGCGATATTATGTCTGCGCGTTCTCGCGCTAAATTGCTGCCGACTCGCAGTTCGCACTAAAGCGCGATGAGTTTTGGAAAATTTCATTGCCATCGTATGCAGAGGAAAATCTTTTTCACTGAAAATGGTATATACTGTTAAAATCACTGAAGGAGATGGACGAGAAAAGCACTTTCCGACGATATTTTATAAATACGGCAGGGACGCTCTTTCATTTCAGGGAGCTGAATACAAAACGCGTTATATAAAGGAAAGAGAGAAGACTGTTTACATAAAAGATCTATTCATTTTGAGGGAACATACATCGCGCGGGAGAGCATGAATAGTTCAGATCGCTGCGGCATGCTGCACACAACCCCTCGAGATCTTCGCCTGCAACGCAAGCTAGAAGATCGCTTCTCGCCGCGGCGCGAGGTATGAGCGTGTGCTCGCTCGGCGACGAAAATTTACGAGCGCCAGGGTAGACGTCTCGCGGCTGATGCATGCCCGCGGTATCGGCCACTTTCAATGGAAATTTCCTGGCTTTCGCCGACGATACCCGCCCCTGATGAAACTTTCGCGAAAACAGCTATACGCCGCTTGAAGATGCCTTCGGGGAAAAAGTCGAAAAATTTATAAGATTCCTGTTTACAATGGCTGTCGGGTTCAAATCCTTGTTGGAAAATACACTTTTTCTATTATTTAGACAGAAAATTTAAATTGAAAAAATACCATGTCAAATTCGCGGAACTCGCTTAAATATAATATGTTGTTCGAGTTTTAATCCACACACCAAACAAACAACACAAAAAAGTTTAAACTTTATCATTAAATAGAGTAATTTTCAGCTAATGAATTGGAAAAATAAAAGAGATAATAATTAAGTATAACATAACAATTTATTCTAGATATATAATTTTAATAATTATTCATGTACTCGACTGCAAGCCTACGTTTAAAAGGGTCAGTCTAATTTATCATCAAAGAATGTTTTATTCTCATGAATCTTTTTAAAATGCTTATATACGATGAGAGAGAGAGAAAAACAGCGCCGCGCGCGATTACCCCATCACGTGTTCCATCATCCCGTAACAAGTTATCTCATTAAGGCAACATCTTTAATTCGGCGAAAAAAGGAAAGATGAGGGCACGACGCGTATGTTTACTTGTCAGCGCGCAGCACCCGGAAATTCCCATGCGTTGCACTCGACATGTATGTACGCGCGCGCCTGCAGCGCGTGGGGAACATTGCGTAACAAGCAGCGCAACAGCAGCTTGAGAGTCAAGCAAGGGCAAGGTCAGACCTCGAAAATCCACGGGAGACGTTGCACCTGCTCCTCGTTTTCCCTTTTTTTTCAAAAACAATCTTGCCGCTGCTGCTGCTACACCAAGCGACGGGATCACGCAAGAATCGTTAAACCGAGCGCGAGTAAAAGTAATTCCGCGGGAATGTTTTTGCGCTGCTACGCGGGGTCTTATAAAAGTGCAAGTAACTAAACTCGCGTGTGACGAAAGTTTGCAAATTTAAGGGGCTCGTAAAAGCTGGTAACAGGCTCCGGCTTTGAGCTGCCGCAAGGCAGTTTTTGTCTGATCCCTTCATTTAGGGATCTTGAGCGGCTTATAATTGATAGCTAAGACTGCATAAATTATATGTTATGCGTACTTTGTGTAAATTTTTTTAGATTGATTGATACGAATGAAGCTGTCGCGGCACTAATTACTACCAAGAAGTTCGTTAATTAATCCGAAAATAAGCATTTTACAGGCTCGTAAAATAAGCTTTAAAGAACTCTATGATTATCTCTCCTTCAAAATACTTTCTTTTTTAATTAAGCTACTAAAGGTAGCAGCAAAAAAAGAATTTAGTACAAAAAATTTATGCAAACGAATAAGATCAATGAAAAAAAGAATACTGCGTATAGGTATAACGATGCCGCGGAAAAAGCTTTCGGTCTCGTTTGTGTAAGACTGAAAGCTATATACCACAGGTTCTTTCACACGCAGGCGACTTGGCGTCTCGCACAAAAGTCTACATACACATACGTATACCCAAGGGGAAAAACGAGCGCATTGCCTATGCAGCTTGTCGGACCGCGGGATCAAGCTCGCGGGAGAGCTGAGTGAGGGGATAGCGACTAATCGATCTCGCTACTCTTATATTCCCTCGCGGAGAAAAGGGGGCAAAGAGCGAAGAAGAGGCGCGGCCTTGAAAATTTGCCATGCTGATTCGCGTTTCTATTGCAGGCGCGAGAGAGAAAGACGCTTATCGACTCGCGCTCTCGGGATTCCATTTCAACAAGAGCGAGATCGGCTTTGCTCTTCCGAGTCGAAAGGGGCACTACTGCCGGAATAAGGCGTTTGCATTTGTCATAAAGAAAATATATCACGCGAACGACTTTAAAATGAATAAAAAAATGAAAAATAAAATCATAGGTTGTAGAAGTCCTTGGCATGTAACTACTTGTTAAAATGAAATAAATGTTACGTTCATCGTTAACATATCAAACTTCAGCATATTAGACAGTAAGTTACCCGATCGCCTTACGAAGAAACTATTAATTTTCGAACTCGAGAGTGAGTTGAAAAAATGCAGGATACTGTAAGTAACGAGGACGCGGAGAACTTGCGCTCAGTAAGCAGACTCGGTAATAAGCGCGGCGCATTAAAATGCGTCTAAAGATGATTTGGCGGCAATTTGGAATGGTTAAGTCGCGCTTGCGCTCGCGGAGAGAGCAGTCTCGAGAGGGGAGGTCTAGAAACTCGCTCGCTCGTTCTCCAATATATCTTGCCGAGGAGGCTCCAGGAGCGTTCGATAACTCATCGAAGCGCGCGTCGCCAGGGCTCTGCGGCAGCAGGTACATAAACGCGCGGCCCGATGCAAATCCGCGGCTCGGTTACGAGGCAGCGGGGAGCCGTTTGCCGAGAACTTTGGCAATCTCGCGAGGCCGTAAACTCCCGCGGGGACCGTAACTTAACGAGGCACGTGTGCACTTAAAACAGTCCGTGGAGAGGGCGAGCGCGCCGAGTCGTTACGCGCCCGCTTCGATGTCTACTATACGCACACGCGGAGCCAACTTGGACGAGCCGAGTCGAGCTAGCGCCTAATATAGCGCGGAAACTGCAGCGAGCAGCGAGCCAACTTGCGAGATCCTCCGCGGGAGTTTAGCCATGCAGCTGAATTATGCCGAGAGCAAGAGCTTACTCCTTCTTTACTTGGAAATATTGTTTCCAGCATCATCCGAGCAAAACTGACTGAATCACAAGTCCACCTCGGCCTTACTTTTAACTTCATTCCTCATCTTTTCCACGTTGTCTAATTAATCCTGACCATAGTTCAAACGACATTATTATTATTATTACGTAATTAGTGCTGAATGTAAACTGTATTTATAGGATTCTAAAAACGTTCTAAAAATATAACGCAAAGTAACTGTAGAGCGATTAGCCAGAAGAGCATTCGCGAATGAACAATGTTTATCTTAACCGAGTCTCTTTCTCCCACAGACTCGTAAAATTTTCCAGCAAATCCACTTTTTCGTCAAACTTCCTCGAACTCTCGCAAAGCAGCCGCGAACGAGGTGCGAACTCCGCAAACTCCCTCACATAGAAAGAGAGAAAGAGCGACCGTAAAGCTAAGCGCGTAATAATTAGCACGGCAATGAACTCCGCGTTCTCTTGCTCACGCAGACGCGTATATATGGGAGCCGTGCGCACAGGTGTGCTTTTGTACACGAGCGGATCTCTTGTTCTTGCCTATATACTTGCTGGACGTTGTCCTTGCATGCCCGTCGGAATGCACGCCGCAGAATATCGATACAATATCAGCCAATCCTTTATTGTTCGTTAATTTTTCATTTTTTAACTTGGAAAAATACGAGCACTATCTTTAGAGGTTTCTTTCTTGTTTAAAAGCTTAAATTACAAATGGTCTTATAGGAGATATTGGAGTCCGATTTGTACTACGTGTTTACCAATGTTTTAATATTACTATTTCCTCACAGAGGAATCTTTGCATCAGGGAAAAGAGAATTCGTACACATTAGATATTAAGGACGTTTTCTTATGGAAGTAATGTTCAACTTCATCAATATCACAAAAAATATGATCTATAAATATTATTTATGATGGGAAAAATTACGGTCTAAAACAGGTCAATACGATGTTTGAAATAAATATCAATTCAGGGTATATATATATATATATATATATATATATAT
>UXGD01003745.1:0-19323 GCA_900474315.1 Torymus auratus
AATATCGATATTCACAAATATCGATAAAAAAATATAAAAATAATTTTAAAAAATACTTTATTAATTTTTCAAAATAATTTTAATAAACATTTGAACTTTTACAAACTATAGATTCTAATATTTTAATGGCAATAAATTTAGAAAAAGTAATTCTTGTCGTCGCTCCTTACTCCCGAGTCTTGCTATCCTGCTTGCGTACGAACTTGATGTGGTGTGGGATTACTGGGATTAGGCTTTCGGCAAATTTGTCGAGACGACGTTGGGTGCGTTTACGGTGCGTACGGCCGTCTAGTAGTAGTATCCTCGTTGTAAAGGCCGTGAAGTCGACCCGCCGTGTTCTGGTACTCCTAGACTCCTACCGGCGTACGCCGCTAGCCGCGTCCCGCGTATCACACTTGTACTCTGCACGTCTGCACGAACACCAAGTCATCGAACAAAATAAAACTAACCAAGACACTCACAATCGCCTTCGATATAACCGTCTTTCCAATATATTCTCCTTTTTCTTCACTTCGCTTTGCAATCGTACCGTCGAACTTTATCCTGCTCACTCGCTCACTGCTAACTTGCTGCTTGCTGCTCAGTACTCGTCAAGTCGTCAGTCGTCGCCTCGACACTAAAAATTCGAATCGAAAACGAACACGAACTGAGCCGCCGCATCTAATATGTTCGAAAATCTCTAATAGACGATAGAGGTCGCACAAGCACATTTGCTTTTGCGAGTTACGACTTTCAATTTCAAATAGCGCAAAATATCCTCTCTTAAAAAATGATGGCCAGAAGTAGTGGCTCATTTAAAGCCTCGATGTGATTGGTTATTTGAAAAAAGCGCGAGTATTTGAATTTTTTAGATTGAACATGTGCTAGATTTGAATTTTAACCCTCAAATATTTATATAACTAATAAATAATTAAAATAGAATAAAAACATTTGATTTATTGATTGAAAAATGTATCTAATTATCATTGAAACTAATTAAAATTAAATCATAGGGAAAAACAGTGCACATAACCTCAAAAATAAATTGGTACGCGTGAAGCGCGTTTGAATTTTGCTAGTAAATTAAAAATTTTTATTTGGCATAAGTCTATTGAATATCGGAAGCCGATATCTTAAGTATGATATCGATATTCCGATATTATCGGTGCCAAAAATATCTGTTACAATTATCGATATATCGCAAGGGAAATATCGATATTTATTAATATCGATAAATATCGCCCATCCCTACTCAGGTATATATCCGAAAAGACGCACGCCAGAACCGATGGAAAGCGCACGACCGACGCGCGCCCATAAGTATACCGCCTTGATGCTTCGCTCCGAATCCCCAAAAGCAATATTTCGAAGCAGCGCGCTGTCGCCTGTCCACCGCTGCCGCGCAACAACGTCTCTGTGCTGTGGCCTGCGCTCTCTCGAAAAAAACAATAAGTAAGCGCTTCGGGAATCGGGAAGAGCAAAAAGATAAAGTAGGTATACGCACATAATACGTTCATCACCGCTGGATGCGGCTGTGAGCGTGTCAATGAGGAAGAATCTTTGACAGGTGAGTTTGCGGCAGAGTCCCTATGGTTACGCACACATCATATATCCAGCCGCTTAGCCCGTCAAAATTCAGGCATAGACGCGAGAGAAAAAAACAACGATATTTTATAGGTTAGTTCCTCCTCTCTGTCCTAGCGCACGCACGCACACGTCCCGGGGAAAGGAAAAAGAAAGTGCGTAACGTAACGGGCGAGCGCCGGGGACGAGGTTGGGCAAGGGTAGGAAAGTGTCTCTTGCCGAAAAAGAGAGAGAGAGGAAGGTTTTTCGAGCTTTGCCGACGAGTTTTACAGTGCGAGACTTGCTTTTCTGAAATCTTGGATGACCGGTTTTTAACGACGAAGGCCGAGACTCGGAGGTTATGTATCTTTTTTCTGTGTGACCCGCTGATAATCAAGATCCCAAGAAGATGATTGAGAAAGTGGCTCACGTGACACAATTCAAGAAGATCCTGCAGGAATTTCCCAAGAACCTGAAGTTCTGCTTCGCCTATGGCTCAGGAGTCTTGAAGCAGCAAAAGAGCGAACCATCAAAAAATATGCTTGACCTCATATTCGTAGTACGCAATCCATACCAGTGGCACGCTGACAATATGAACATGAATCCAGATCATTATGCCCAGCCTTTGAAGTTGTTTGGCCATAAAGCTATTGCCAAAGTTCAAGAAACTTGGGGTGCCAAAATATACTACAATACGCTTGTCAAGACAGCAGAAGGAAGAGATATGAAGTATGGAGTGATTTCAGAGATTTCTTTGGTGGAGGATTTATTGGACTGGAATATGTTGTATTTAGCTGGAAGACTCCACAAGCCAGTGGAAATTGTCGTTGAGCCTGATGAAAATTCTCAGCTAAGGACTGCTTTGGTCCAGAATTTGCATTCTGCTGTACACGCTGCTTTAATATTATTACCAGAACACTTCACTGAAGTAGAATTCTACAAAGTTATTACTGGACTATCTTACAATGGTGACTTTCGAATGAAATTTGGTGAAGACAAGAATAAGATTGATAACATTGTTGTACCACAAATTAGTAAGTTTACAGAACTCTATGCTCCAATACTAAAACATTTTGATCAATACTTAGAATTACCAAAGAGTGGAGATCCAAACGATATGTGTAGACAGGATCTAAGCCCAGAAACAAGGATTCATCATTTGAACCATTTACCAAGAACACCGCAAGTAAGGCTAGTCAGAGCTTGGTCACAAGGGCCAAGATCCAAAGATACCGAAGATTGTTTGAGAGCTATTGCATATGACCCAGATTCTAGTGAAATACTAGACCAGTGCCTAAAGGACATTGTGTGGAAATCTAGTATATCACAAAGTTTAAAGGGACTAATCACAGCTGGACCCTTAAAAGCGGTACAATACAGTGGCGCCAAAATAATGAAGATGATAAAATCTGCTGATAAGAAGAAAAAACTATCTCCACCCGAGTTAAAACAAGAATTCAAGAATAGTGATTCAGTGACAAAACCTACTGTGAAACCCAAAAGTGAAACCAAGAATTCAGAAAAGCGAGCTGACTAGTAACAAGAAATTGCATTTTGAACTTGTTACAAAGCTGTCTTTATGTTGATTATTTTTTAATAAAGCACACTGTGCAGTTAAAACATAAAAATTGTTTTGATTTACATAGTTCAATAAAACTTATTATATAAAAGTTTAATTTAATTCTTTTAATTAGTTCTATATATAAGGATTTTTAGTTGTATTACTTAAATTTGAATTTGGATGGTTTATGTACAAGATTTTATTTTGACATTGGTATCAATTTAAAGTTTAAGTATTATAATTTTTATTCACAAATTAATAAAATTATTGTTAAAGGAAATTTTGTTATTTACATAAAGTTGACCAATAAACGAAGTATTTATTAGAAAAATAACCGATGTGCGTAATTTATGGTGTGATGTATGAACTTATTCTTACATTTAGAATATTCAAATATCCATTCTAATTATATTTTTATTTTCTAGACATCACCAGAGATTATCTGAAAAATGGATTCGGACTCTGAGAGTCAGGACAGTGACGAAGGACGACGATTTCGCTTTGAAACGACACGAAAGGATGCTACCTCTCTTCGGGATTCCAAAAGAAGACCTTCACCACTGCGAAACAGGCGCACCGAGCGTCGATCGCGTTCCAGGGGCAGGAGTAGAGATCGGAGCAGAGATAGAAGTAGAGACATAAGTAGAGAGAGAAGGGACGACCGGCTGAGACACTCGAGGGAAGACTCATCCCGCAGAAATCGATCGCCCAACGACAGAGACGCGAACAATCGACACTCCACAAAGGACCGAAGTTCGAAAGAATCCACGAAGGACTCCAAAAGCAGCAACAAAGATTCAAGCTCGAGGAGGCACGAGAAGGATTCTCGTACCTATCGAACGAAAGACTCCAGAGGCTACGACTCCAAGGACTCGAGGGACTCGAGGGACGGCAAAGATCACAGCGACGGAAAGCACAAGAGTAAGTCGCGAGACAAGCATAAGCAACGCTCGAAGGACAGGAGTCGCGAGCGCAGCAGCCACGAAGAAGCTTCAAAAAAGGACGAGAAGCCGCAGGTGGATGCCGAGACGCCACCGCCCGTCTCAACCGAAACAGAGGACAAGCCAAAACTGTTGCTGAAGAAGCGACGAGCGGAGGAGAGCGAGAAGGTAAATGATCCTATTAGCACGGAGCGTGTCGAGCCGAAAGCCGAACCGAGCAGTAGTAGTAATATCGTAGTAGCCGTTTCAGATATCGTGCTGAGCCGGCCCGCCGTCACGACGGCCCAGCTAGATACCGCCCCAACAGCCAAGAAAAAATCCAAGTCGTTCTTCGATCGCGTCGTCAACAAGCGGAGCCGCGAGGCTGAGAGCGACTCGCTGTACGGGCCGGCGTTGCCGCCGAAACTCGAGCAGAAGATGCTCAACGCGCAAGAGCTCGCAGAAGCCGAGAATCCGACAAAAGATGTAGATATGGTTGAAGTGCCCGCGGAGGAGACGGCCGCCGAAGGCATCGGCCCCGCTCTACCCCCGCATCTGCAGCTGACGGTCAGAGAAGACGACAGTAATAGTGCTGCTGACGAACCGGAAACAGATCTAGAAAGCGTTGGGAAGAAAGAGGTAGAAGAAAAAAAAGAAAGTTCAGGCGAGGAAGATGAAGACGATGACTTTGGTCCCGCTTTGCCTCCGCACATGAAAAAGAAAGTAATTGGTCCGGTGCTGCCCGCAAACTTTACTATTCCTACTGATGTGCCCGAAGCCGCGCCAGACTCAACGTCCGATAAGGAAGATAAAGGCGAGAATGATAAAGATGATGATGATGATGATGTCATGGGTATAGGTCCGTTACCTCCTGATCATCCAGCAGCTCGGGACAGCTTAGTTCAGATGCAGCTCGAGTATAGGGCCCGCAAGGTCAAAGAGAGATTCCAGGATAAAGTAAGAATGTTTCATAATTAAAAGAAGAAAATGGTATAATTTTGATTAATAAACGTTGCATGATTTTTCAGACTAGTCCAGAGAAAAATAAGCGCGAAGAATGGATGGTAGAATTGCCACCAGCGCATGCCGTTGCCTTAGGATTGGGTTCGATAAATCGTAAATTCAAAACTAGCGAAGGTCCAGACATGTCCGACAGAACGATGTGGACGGATACCCCGGCAGACAGACTACGCAAAGAGAAGGAAAAGGTCATCTATTCAAAATTATTAAGAACATAATTTTTCAATTTATTATACATGAGTAATAAAAAGTAGAATAAAAAATTATTACGACATCAAGTGTAATTTGAAAATCTTATCACAACAGGAAGAGAATCGGTTTGTTCCATCTCAAGATTCAAAAAAGACTAAAAAATCGAAAGACAAAGACAAAGAACCAGACGAACCTGTTGAGGAAAAGGAAGAGTCATTGTTGGACATGCATTTGAAAAATTTAAAGCAGAAAAAGAAGGTAAACAATTTGATAAATATAATAAATGTTATTATGAATATAAATGATTAAATCTAAATGATATGCATATAATGGCCTAATGATTGTAATTAATTGCAGAAAGCGGATAAGGAAGCAAAAGAATCAGGGCTACCGACTCGACGGCCTTTTGATCGTGAAACTGATTTGCAAATAAATCGTCTGGACAACGCCAAGAAAAAGAAGATTTTTGAAAAAGCCAGCCGCCTCAACGACAGATTTGCCGTGGGAAAATACTGATGTTTAATTGTACATTATTTATTAGCTGTAATATAAATTGGGCGCTTCATTAAGTCTAAAAATACCGAAATAGATGAATTTTACACTTTTTCATTAAACCGTTAGTGAATAATTTATATTATTTCATGCAATTCTGGAATCTTTGTTTATTTGCAAGTAGTTTACCTATAGAATTCAAAAATTAAAATTATATAGATTCTAACATTTATATTTTTTATTTTTGTGAATCGCCATATCATCATTGACGAATGTGTATAAATCTCTTTTGTAATATCTGCGCCTATGTGTAAATCAATAAGTGCTTGTTTTTGAGAAACTATTAGTTATAGTATTATTTTTTGTAAATCTGTCATGACAAGTGACAACGTTGAAGCCTATACAAAGCAAAGTCTGAATCTGGAACGCTTCTTGATGACCTTGAAAGATTATGGACAAATTGAATGGTATGTATGTGTGGTTATAATGCTAAAGCAAAACTAAATATCATGTTGATAATTGGTTGTTATATAAAATAAACTCCTTTTAGACAAAAATCTTGTATTTCTTAATGACAAAATAACGGCCAGTGGATAAAGCAAAATAAACTATTTTGGATCACTCATTGTAGAAAACTCTTCAATCTTATTTTCAAAAACATTATTTATTTTATTAAATTTGGATACAACATGTATATACTATCATTATTTTCAAACTTTTCATTCAATTTGACTTTAAATTAAGAATAAATCATTACCTATACAACATTGCTTACAAATCAACATAAAGAAAAAATTAACAAAAAAAGTACATTAATGTTTTTTTTTACAATTTATTAATTTTTTTTTTTTTTTTATTTATAATATAACAAATTCACTTCTTGCGAATCACCCATACATGAAAAATATGATTACAAATATTCCCTTATTTTATCTGAGTTTTTATATGCTGAAGGAATTCGTAGTAACTCAGCGCGTTCTCGACCCTGTCCTCGATGAGGCGCTCTGTGAACATGGTCCTAAAGTGACCGTCGTCCCTAATGACTTGCGTGGTCGCGTACCACGGCTTCTCGTCCTGCAGCGTAGCGACAAACGTCCTCAGCCTCTCGGATTCTGGCGTCGTGAGCTCCGGCAGCCCGTACATCTCCTCGGGTATAGCGGCGAAACTCGAGACGCCGAGGATGTTGTAGCAGAACGAGGGGTGCACGTTCTTGCCCACATAGATGAGTATCTGATCCCCCGCATCGAGCAAGAAGACGCCTTGCGAGTCGAGCTTCTCCGCCGACAAGTGCAACCGTTCGGGCTGTGGGCTTAGCTCGCCGTCGAGCTCGCTGACGGTCGAGTTCATCAAGTCGTGCACAGCATACATATCCGGATAGATCATCTGGATGAGGTGACAAAGCGGCAGCGACTTCAGCTGGCACATGGCGAAGACCCGGTCGTCGAGGCGCGTGTTCACGCCGAACCTGAAGGCCTTGCACTTGAGCAGGGCTATTATGTACATGGGCAAGAGCTTGAGGTTCTGCGGGGCCGTGAGGCCGCTGCACGGGAATCCCTGCAGAAGCTTGTACGAGGAGAGCGCGTCGACGGCCGCGTTGATGAGGGCCTCGCGCGCGTCCGACAGTGAGGACTGCAGCGAGCGGTCCACGGCCATCTTCGCCAGGAGGCCGATTATGCACTGCTGGTCTGCCGAGTAGACGACGTCCGAGAGGCTCGAGGTGATGGGCAGGCAGAGCGTGTGCACGCGGATCCTGCGCTCGCCCTTGCTCGACGTGTAGAGGAGCGCCGCCTGGAAGCAGACGGTCTGCATTTCCGAGAGGTTCTCCTCGATCGTCACCTGCATGCCGAAGCCCGCGTCGGGGTTGATGTTAGGCAGACTCAGCAGATCCGTCGAGCGCACGAAGAAGTTGCCGTGGAACGTGTGGATGCTGAGGCCGCGCGTGCATCGGATGCGCATCACCGCCTCGAAGCCGATCTTGCGCGTGAGGTAGCGCCGCAGCATCTTGTCCAGGGCCTCGACGTGCTGCAGCTTCGAGGCTTGGAACAGCGGCAGGTAATAAATACAGCCCCCGGAAAATTTACAAATGCCCGATAGCGTGGCCAGATCGCTGTACTGGCAGTTCAGGAGAAACAGATCGACGGCCACCTGCTGGCCGCTACAGTCTAGCGCTAGCCGCTTGTAGAAGTCCGTGGCGGGATTCAGATACGGAACGTCTTTGGACGATCTGGTGTTGGGGTCCTCTCGAGGCTGAAGCCCACCTGGACCTAGATTTGGTAAACATAATTGAAATACAGTAACCCTACCACCCGTTGGAGACATAAGCTTAAACGCAGCTTGGAGTGCCGCTCCTAAAGCACAATTAGTATCATAACTATCTTTAAACATATATGGCAGCTGATTTAACAAGTCCTTGATAAGCTCCTCTCGTTCCTTTAAGTTGACTATTAAATTTTCTGGACAAGGCAGGAAAACGTCATCTACATCCAGCATAATCATTTGATGAGGCTGAGATACATTTTCTTGCATACTAAAAAAGTGTATTGCTGAATTAACTGCTAAGAATCCAACTTGAGTTCTACCGTCACCAGGGAGCCTGGACATTTCTTCGGCAACAATGTTACATACTATATTTAAATAACCGCTCTCCACAGCTAGTCTTGATACATCAAATATGAAGAGGTATACCGCCGGTTGAGGTGGACGTAGCATATATTCGCTTGGTGCTATAAATTCAATAGTACTAGTTCTAATTTCTGGTCTTCTAGATGGATCTCCATAAGATTTTGTTGCAGGATCAAATTGAAATTCTTCTGGAAGTTCATTAACTTTATAACATAAATTACACTTCCATCTTTTAGAATCTACAAAGTAGACAAATGGATTTATATACGTTCTGCATGATCTACACCGAACAATTGTACTACATTGTATTACAGGTAAGTGATTTAAATCTTTGAAAGGATGTATAAGAATGCCCAATGGTAAACGTGACTTTTGCAGTAATGAATTGCAATCTGGTATTTTTGTTAATGTACACCTAAATATTTCAGGGCTGCAATTAACTCGATCCAGCAAGTCTTGTTGAAGTTTTATTCTTGGAGCTGCAACTTTTTCTGGTGGTAGGATATTTCTGCATTGCAGAAGATCAATAGATTCTGTACCCCAAATTTTATTAAGGCCAGCCTTTGTTACGTTCAAATTCTGATTATTCATTTGATTATTGTATGGACTATAATTTGAATAATTTGCATTTGGTGACCTCATATCTAGTGGTCGATTTGTGGCTGAATAAGGCTGTGGAGGCAATGGTGACATTGTATTTGGTTGTGATTGAGGTTCTGGTTTATACGTTGGGTGGGGTGGTACTCCACCTGACAAGTTAATGTTTTGGAACGGTTGAGACAATCCTTGTGATGCATCAGCTCTACTTAAAGGTGGCCCTGTTGATAAAGGTGGACCACTTGCCATTGGCGGCCTACTATTCAAAGGTGGTCCACAAGACATAGGTCCACTATTTAAAAGAGGGCCACTGGATACAGAAGGTCCACTATTTAGCAGAAGGCCACTGGATACAGGAGGTCCACTGTTTAGCATAGGGGCACTGGATACAGGAGGTCCACTGTTTAGCATAGGGGCACTGGATACAGGAACTCCACTATTTAACAAAGGGCCACTAGGTATATGAGGTCCACTATTTAATATGGGGCCACTAGATGTTGGAGGACCACTATATTTAACAGGACCACTGTTGTAAGAAGGACCACTAGGTTTAACATGTCCACTGTTAAAAGAAGGCCCACTATTTAATGGAGGACCACTAGCTACTGGAGGTCCACTATTGAAAGGAGGTCCACTATTTACAGAAGGTCCACTATTTAAAGAAGGCCCACTATTCATAGATGGGGGACCACTGTTCATAAGAGGCCTATGAGTTATTGGTGGTCCACTAACTGAGGAAGGCCCACTGTTCAACAGTGGTGCACTATGAAGTGATGGTCCACTAGTCACTGGAGGATTAGCATTTAATGGTGACATACGAGGTGGCACAGTACTCATAGCTGGATTGGTATTTAGTGGTGAGGCTCGTGGTGGCACAGTACTCATAGCTGGATTGGTATTTAGCGGTGAGGCTTGTGGTGGTACAGTACTCATAGCTGGATTGGTATTTAGCGGTGAGGCTTGGGGTAGCACAGTACTCATAGCTGGATTGGTATTTAGTGGTGAGGCTCGTGGTGGCACAGTACTCATAGCTGGATTAGGATTCAATGGTGAGCTACGTGGTGGTCCACTATGCAGAGGCTGTCCACTACTGACAGGAGCCATTGTATTTAATGGTGAGCTGCGTTGTGGTCCACTATGCAGAGGCTGTCCACTACTGACAGGAGCCATTGTATTTAATGGTGAGCTGCGTGGTGGTCCACTGAGCAGAGGTTGGCCACTACTTACAGGAGCCATTGTATTCAATGGTGAGCTATGAGGTGGTCCACTATGCAAAGGCTGTCCACTACTCACAGGTGACATTGTATTCAACGGTGAGCTGTGTGGTGGTCCACTATGAAGAGGTTGTCCACTACTTGCAGGAGACATTGTAGTTAATGATGAACTATGAGGTGGGCCACTGTTCAAAGGAGGACCACCATGCATGGCCGGTCCACTGTTCAAGGGTGGACCACCACCCACAGGTTGAGCACTACTCATTGGAGAGCTACGATTCAACTGTGGAGCAGCATTTAACTGTGGATTACTGTGCATTGGTGGAGCTCTGCTTAAGGGCGGAGTACTGTTCACTGGTGGTCCAGTATTTATTGCTGGCCCTCCGCTACTCATGGGTGGCCCTCTGGTGCTCATCATGGGACCACCACTTGTCAATTGTCTGTTTGTCATAACGTCTTGGCTATACATTGCACGATTTTCGCCATGCTGATACGCATCCATTCCGACGTAATTGGACTCATTGGGTAGCGAGTTGTCTTTCCGACTCATTGAACGACGATAATACGCAGGACGACGTCAGGCTCGAATAGTTGAAAACAGTTTCCTCCGTCAGCGCTTGAGAGGTTAACTCGGTCGATCCTGAAACAGCAGTAATACATATACACAATTAAAACCTTTTTTTTCCGAGGCTGCTGTGACCAGCAAGACAAAGTCAAGACTCGTCGCTCTACCTTCATAAAACTCTGCGAATCTATGGAGCAGCGATCGAGGTGCGTTATAAAATAATAATTCATATATTACACTGTATTGCAGACAACTTAGCTAAAACATCGGGGAGGCGTAGGAGAGAGAAACCTGCACCTCGATGATGACTTGGACTTGAATCACGGATCGAACTGTACACGCGGGCGCGCGGGGAGAGGCTGTAAAAAGCTCGACTACGTGTCTCCTGTAAACACGACGCGGGAATACCTCACGCAAACTACGACAATTTCTTTCTCTTCTTAACAATTTTGCCCATTGTAAACTTTAACCCTAAAGGTGTGTCTACAACCGCTCGCCTTTATAACCTCACTACGTCAGCGGGGCTCGGTCTCTATCTTCTACTCTCCTCTATACGCCTATACCTCTGCGCAAACTCGCACAATACCTATGTGCTGGATGACAGGTCACACGCATCACCCACTTGCGCAGCTCGCGCGCTGGTGGGTAGGTATGATATCGGGGGACGCGGTGGCGGCGGTAGCTGCGCGGCTGATGCGCTGGCTGCTATATACTGCTACTGCTACGTATGCGGAAGCGACGTTACTCTAGTCTGTGCGTATAGTAGCAAGTGTCAATTAGAAGAGAAAGAAAAAGATATATTGATGACGAATAAGCGTGATGTACGTTTTCTTCGTGTACCTACCTACGGTTAGAGGTTTACGTTTTCAGGCTTGAATGGTAGATGTAAGTACGTACGTACTTCGAAATCGTCTCTCTATTATAAATAATTACTCGAGAGTCGGGGGTATTTTAAGAAGTCAGAGCAGTCGTGATGTATATGTGTAGTGCATTACCTGCGGCTGATAAAAAATTGATAGCAGACGGCCAGATTTTTCCGATAAGTAGGTAATAAGTATGCAACTCCGCCAGCGTAGGTATATGCACGCAGGATTGTAAGAGCGCATTTGATGCACGTGTGCTCATACAGCGATATTTCGGTGTTTATGCAAAACGAGAGCTGAGCTGGCGATATTCCTTAAAAAATGGCAAAATATATAGGCATTCTATTTCAAGTGGTATTATCTCGAATTTTTGTTACATAATTGGTCGAAGTGAATTGACAATTTCACGCCGCTGCTCACGATCTAGGTTGGATCAATTTAAGATTAATAATGACTTGCAGATGATATCTATATTTAAATTAATATATATTACATTGTAAAAATACGTTATTTACAGTTATATTACAGTAATTGTTTAGGTATATTAGTAACGATTCACGAAACAATTGCGTTAAACAACGTTATGTTTCGAAATATATAAATGGTATAAAGTATATGTTAATTTTATTAGGTAATTGTTAAAATATTAAATATACAGCTCTTAGCATATGCTAAATACAAATTTACCTTTTACAAATACCTCCTTCCGTATTTATATAAATAGTTTCAATTGATAACACGACGTGATAAAATAAAATTAGAAAATAACACTGCAGAAGAAAAAACAATCATGATAAGTAATAAATATTGATAAATTAAGAAAATTAATAAGTTGTTTATTACTTGTCGATGAATTAAAAACTTGACTAATCGATCCTAGAAATAATCTCATAAGATCCAAATTTTTACGCACCAAGAAAACCATAAAATACAATAATAAATCCGACGAATGACGAAATATTCAAAAATTCGCGCTTCTGGCAGACGTCGCCACCTCCGCGCGCACCCGCCCGGCATCCGTATCCGGTTTCAGTAGAGCTCCCTACTGCTGCCAGCCTGCGCTTGGCCTGCTAGAGCCGTCGCCGCAGCGATTTGCGCAGAGCCCCGACAGTCCATGGCAAAAACATCGAGCAAGTCGTCATTGTCGTCGCCGTCTCGCTCCGTGTAATCCTGCAGTTTTCCGCCGCTTTCGCGATAAGTGCCAGTGTGTGTGCGTGCACGGTGCGTCACGTTTGTCTTTCTCTCGCTGCCAGGATAGGGCCAGGCCCCACATGAGCCGCGACAGTGCCGACGACGACGAGGAGCCGTCCGCAGTCCGGGATATTACGATGTAAGCATCAGCATCGCCTATGCGCGCAAAGAGTACTAGTGTATGTGTGTGTATGTCGCTCGAGGCAGTCGAGGCGCTGACAAAAGGTCGACCAAAACATCGCTGTCTGTGTGCTTACTTATGCGCGCTGCAGCGCTGCTATACTGCGGCGCAGTACTTACTCATGTGTGACTGCCTAGCAGTGTAGGAGGAGGAAAGTTGCGGGTGAGGTTTTTCCGCTGGGCGAAGAGCATAAATACCTAATACGTGAGTTGGCCGGGTTTAGAGTCGGAGTGCGGATGTGCATGGTGCACGCGGGGGATGAGGGTCTAGAACGTAAGGTTAATAGCTGTCGGCCAGTCGCAGTTGATTTTTTACGTTTATAGTTATAGCGCTCGCTCGGCTTGCGATGATCGGTAATCGTTGTGCGAGCGCGCGGCTGTGTGGGTGTACGTAAACAATCGCGCAGAGCTCTGCAAAGCATGAAAAGAGCTGAGATAAAGAGAGACGAGCACTTGACTACACGGGGTACATATATAGGTACTTATCTATTCGTCACTTGTTTTGCGCCTGTGCGTAGCTCTCTGAGAATTAACCTCAAATGAGTGCACATTTCCAAGTTTTCCGAGTGACTGAGCTTACATTGGCCCTAGGTATTAAAATGTATTTCACATCTCTCTTTCTGTCTTTGTAGTAAATGTAGTCGAACTGTCATAAATTGCATTACGCGACTCCGAAATCCACAACGCTTATCCAGTATAAGGTCGACTCGCTCATAAGCTATATGCAAACACGACTGTCATTTTACGCTATTAGGAGAAAAGAGACGACGTGACATTGGTCTCGTAGTAGAACTTCAGTTTTTTTTCCGGATTTGGAGCTTTTGTGTGTGTACCCACACCTAGGCTGGCTAATGTTATGTGCAATGCAGTATACTTGTAGGAAAACGATTGTTGAAATAAAATTGCATGCTGAGTCAACCAGAAATAGTCATGATGAATACAGAACAATAGAAAATTTTATTGCTCAGATCAACTTAGATATTTGATTGCTCATTACTTAAGAACAATTAGAATTTTCTCAAAAATTAACATTACATATTAATAAGCAAGAAATTTAAAAATAAAATTTCCACTAAGATAACAGTGATTAAGTCAGGCTGAAAATATCAAGTAAAATTATCAAAACTTTGCTGTAAAACATATGCAAAATGGAGAGGTGACAGATGTGAGATTAGTGAAAGAGATTAGAACATTTTTATTGCTCAATCAATGCAAATCTATATTGAAATATGTATCATTAAATATATGTTCTACAAGTTCTTTTAGTGAAAGGCTGATGCTCCTTTCTTATCAAGCCATTCCTTAATTGTTTGTTCCAAGCATCAAATGTCAGAAGATTAAATTGAGTAAAAGCTTTGTACAATATTTAAAGTTTCAGTCATGCTCATATAACTGTCCAAAAAGAAAAAATTTTCAAGACAAGATTACAATATCATCTCCTTTGTTTAATTACTGTTTAATTTGCAAGAAGGCTAAAAGTTTTATATAACTTTTACAAATTTTCTCAATTTCCAAATCAATAGCAACTGAAACCATAAAAAATCAGTGGAATCCACACAAAAGTTCTTTGAAAATCTTAAGAGTATTTTGCTGCACACTGCTAAATTACTATTACATAAACTTCCAGTAATGTATAAACACACTATTTAAAATTTAAATATAATATCATGTTTAATTTATAATTTTGTACAATAACAATTTAGTGTTTTTATAATTATACCTACAATTATTTTTTCAAGTATCATCAAATAACTTCAATCTTTTTTAAAAATTTTACATCTATTGTGATTGGATGACTGTTAACAATCTTGAGTAAATCAAGTTTATCAAAACAAAACGTAAAGAGCTAACAAAGACGGCTCTTTTTTCAGATCACTGAAATTTGTCTGTGGTGAACGTGCTCTCGCGTTCCCGGGTATATGACTTTAGTACATGAAGCGGCTCACGTCACTTCCAGATTACTTACACGCTCACCAGCGCAAGACTGCGCGAGTGTAATCACGCGCAAGCTTCACGAACGTTCCTCTCCTGTCGATCGCCGCGAGTTTCGTCCCTCTTCGCTCTTCTGTTCATCTCTTCTTTCTGGTATCTCTATACTTACGTTCGCGCGAGTTCGCGAGCGATGATCGTTACAAGAAGGCGAGTAAGATCGAATTCAAGGCGGTTGTGCGTCTCACAATGGCGAGTTAAAGTTTCTACTCGTCAGTAGGCGTCGGTGCGAAAGTGAGGAAAAATGGGAGGAGGAGGAAGTTGCACTTTGGTGCAGACTATCTGCAATGTCTTCTGATTACGTATAAAAGAGTGTGTATATATGTGTGTGTGTGTTTGTGTGTGTGCGTGTGCGTGTGCGAGAGAGAGTGGGCACCAGGCAAAGCAAAGGTTTCCCTCCACGATTACACGTTCTGTGGCTTTTGTGGCTCATCTTATTAATAGTGTAGGCACTTGTTGATGCTAGATTACAGCTGTGTTTGTGGGTTCACATGTTTATATTGGTAGTTGATATGGTTTTATGTCATTTTATAATGTAGTGGTCAATCTTAAAATAGAGATTTTAATTGTGATTACAGTCATTCATTTTACAATTAATATTTCAGACGTTACATATTCTCAAATATTCATTTAAACTTGTACTTTTTTTTACTTAACACTTTTTACAAATTCATGTATCTTCTCAGTTACTACAGTTATATATCTGTACTTACATATGAATATTACATGCATATTTTGTTTGAAAATTGATAATGATATCTGTGTTACAAGGTCAATATAGATGTATGAGTAAATCTTAGTAAACTCATTTTTCTTCAGATGAGTTCTTTAACACTTTCAGGGCACCTATAATACATAAAGCAGTGTTGATAATATTTCAAACATTAAATTCAATTAAAAAAAATAAAATAAAATAAAATATTTAAGTTTGCTTCAATTTTATAAGATTTTAAGAAATACAACAGTCAACTGTAAGAATATTTTTATCACAAAGCGTTTTTTAAAGAGCATAAAAATGATAGAAATTAACAATAACTCATGACCCATATATAGATCTTGCTGCCTTGAATGTGTTACATGAGTGATGTTTCTAATCATTAACTACTTTTATTGACTTTATTTCGACGGCTGAGCGGAAGAAAAACGTATCTCGCGCGCAGATGAAGAACGACGTGTCTCGGCACGAGGGTGAAGAACAACGTATCTCGGCGCGAGGATGATGAACGACGTATTTCGGTGCAAAAATCAAGAACGACGTATCTCGATGCGAGGATGAAGTACGACGTATTTCGCCGTATACTGTCCCTGTACTCGCCATAAGTGCCGAGATACGTCGTTCTTCATCCGCGCGCCGAGATACGTTGTTCTTAATTCCGCTCAGCTGTTACTTTTTTGTAAAATAAGTACAAGATTATGTAGTGATATAGAACATATTTCATTAACTATAAAAATTATACTTTTAAAAATTGGTGTTGAACAATATAATTTCTGATTAGTGAGTTAAGAGCATTGTGTGCATTACCTGCTATTTATAAGTAGTTTTTTATTTTTATTATTTTTAATTTCAATGTTGTATTTTTATATACTTAGAACTAGTGAATATTAAGTATGTTTTTCTTTATTTATCATGTCCTTATAGTTAATACTCATAAAATTAATTTAATACTGAGTGTTCAACTTAATCAAACAAAATTATGATAGTTTCAATGTTTTTAATAACTATGTGTGTTTATTATTTATATATTTATTAACAAATTATTTATTTTATTGAAAATATTTTGTTTGAATCTTAATTTAGTAAGAATTCATATTAGTACTACCTACATATAAATATTTTTTTTCATAAAGTCTGGAATATATTATTATTATATTATTATTATTATTCATTTTAAAAATGTGTTGTTACTCAAGAGAGAAAATACATAATCATTTATGAAAGAATCTAAGATGAAGTTTCTTAGTACAGAATATAGATAGAAATGTATAGAAATGGATAGAATAATGTATAGAAAAACTAGTGGAATTTTTATTAAACAATTATTATTATTATAAGTATTTTATAGCTTTTATTCATTTAATTTCAGGATAACATCAATGGATGCTGCCTCATATTTTTTAACAAACTGGAGTTTGTAATATGTAAGGCGCAAAGGAGGGCAAATCCAAATGAGACCATAGACCACCAGACGTCTAAAAATATCAAAGGCGTTTACTAACAATTTAAAAAAATGCTCAAATGTTGTTTAAATCAGCCAACGCAATTATGGTTTGCTATATTAACCATTTGCGTTGGCTATGTAAAGGCTGATATTTTAGTATTTTCTGCAACAGACAGTCACAAGGTTGAGCAAGGGTTTCGGGATCTGCCTGCAAGGTTTGGTGGTATGATACCAGCCGAAGGAATAAAGGTAACAAAAGCAGATAAGCAAAATTTAAATATAAATATTTTGATGGTAATAAAATATTGGAAAATGTAAAAATGATAAGAATAAAAATTATGGCGTAATATTTATGATTAACATTACATATTATTCTGTTAATAAATAATATTTTTATAAATAGTTTTTAATAACTTCAAAGTAGATCAACAAGAAATAATAAATGATTAAATGAAAAAAAGTAGTCTTTTAATACATTTTTTTATTTCTAGGGTTTGGTAGTTTATGCTGATCCACCAACTGCATGTCAAGATATTAAAGGCCCACCAAATAGTTCAGAATATGATGGAAATAATTGGATAGTATTGATTGCTAGATTAAACTGTACTTTTGAAGTCAAAATTAGGAATGCTCAAAGAGCTGGTTACAGTGCTGCAATTGTGCACAATGTCAACAGTAATGAATTGGGTAAGATAAGTTATATTTTATTAACTTGTTTTTATGCTTATATCTGATCAGAAAAAGAATATGTGAAATAATGGCTTAAATGATGAAAGTTTTGCTGTTAATACTTTACAATAGTATTAAGATTTTTTTTTAAATAGATATAAATAAAATAAATCAAAATACAACAATATAATTATTTAATTTTATATTCATTGTTAAAATTAATTTTATATAAAATATTTTGCAAAAACATCTAACATTTTTAAAATTTATTGTAGAGCCAATGTCAGCAAAGGATTCCACGAATGTAACCATTCCATCAGTTTTTGTCAGTGAATTCACGGGTTCAATTCTCCAAGATGTCTATTCATATGACGAGGGCTACTTTGTTCTCATCAATGATTTACCACTCAACTCAACTCATCTGCTGTTGCCGTTTGCTATTGTTGTGGGCATTTGTTTTCTAGTCATGGTTATTTTCATGGTAAGATAATAATAATTTAGTTACTAGAAAAAAAAAATACTTTTATCCTTGAAATAAGAGAATCCTATTTATTAATTAATCGTATTTCTAATGTTTTCTAAAATTAAAAATCTAATTAAATATAAATTGTAATACTTATATTAATGTTATATATACTCCATAACTTATAAAAAAAGTAATGAAGGATTTAGATACAAATTTATGATGATAATTATATAAATTACTTCAAAAGATAAGATTCTTTTCAATTGTTATATGACATCTTATTTTAAATGTTTTTATTTTGATCAAATCCTAATATTAAATTGCAAGTTCCTGTTTGGTACTAAATAAAAGAAATATGTAAATACGATTCACATCAGCAGTCATAGAAAATTCATCAATTTACTTTAATCAACTTTAATGTGTTGATTCGCGATATCTTGACCTGTTTTACAACGCAATTCCATAACGTTTGGATACTTCTCGATAAAAATACATACATATATTTCATGGAAAATAACTCATATTAATAATTTTTTTATTAATAACTGTTCTCGCTTTAAAACAATATTTTATGATTGTAGTTTTATAATGTGAAGCACAAAAAATTGTTATTAATACTTTTAAGCTAATGTAATTCCGAACAAATTAATCATTAACAAACTGGTGATGTTGAATCGACTTGTCTATTTTCATTTACTAACTTTAATTTGTGTATTAATGATCTTTGTTCTTTCAATTTTTTCTGCACGTACGAATTTATGATTTAAAATTATTTTAAATTTTCTAGGTTGTTAGATGTATTAAAGATAGGCGTCGGCAACGAAGGCATCGATTACCAAATTCCAGCTTAAAGAAAATTCCAACACACAAATACACAAAAGGCGATCCATATGAAACGTGTGCTATTTGTCTAGAAGATTATGTCGAAAATGAAAAATTGCGAGTTTTACCTTGTGCACATGGTGAGTTGGATTTTATTAAATATAAAGTATTGAATGTAAAATAAAGTACACTCGCTAACAACGTAATCTGAGAAGAATCTTTTCAAATTTTGACGAAGTGAAATTGTCGCAGTGCGATT
>UXGD01003746.1:0-19316 GCA_900474315.1 Torymus auratus
GTACTCGAAGGTACATACAGCCTCATACAGAAACCCACAGGAACTTACATACGTTGAAAAAAATTATTTTTTGTCTCAAAGAGTTTCTTGCCTAAGCGTACCGAAACGTACCGAAACGTACCAAAACATGCAGAAACGTACCCAAGCGTACAAAAACGTACGAAAATGTACATCAATGTATATGAATATACGGTGTTGTAAAGAAAATTATAAGAACTTGAAATATACTGGAAAATATGTTATTCCAAGAGTTTTGTAGAATAAAAATTTTCATAAAATATTACATTTTACGATTCCGTACGTTTACGTAATATTATCGCATGTTTCTGTAAGATCACGTATGTTGTTGTACATTGCTTTACGTTTTCGTATGTTTTGGTATATGTCAGTACGTTTCGGTCCGTTTCGGTACAAAAATATTTGGATATTGATACATTCATTTGGTACATACAAGTATGTTTCTATTCATTTTCGTACGTATATGTATGTCGCTGTACGTGACCGTATGTTTCCGCAAGTTTACGTACGATAAGATACGGTTTTCGTATAAAATATCCGAATCTTAATCAAAACGTACCGAATCGTACCGTAAGGTACAGAAATATAGCGACACATAAAAGAACGTGCCGAAACATACAATAATTTACATTATTGTCGTACCGTTTATTTTTTCCATTCGGGATGTATATAACACGGTTAGACCAGACAAATTTATTTACCCAATAAGTAAGTAGTCAGCAATTTTGTACAGTACTGTAAAGGCTGTAAAAAACATGTTGATCATCGACTAAAACTTGCTGATGAAACGTAAGAAGCCCATGGATATCATTTTACACATGTTTTGGTGGATTTTAAGTTTATCTTCTTTGTCCTTTGAAAACTATAGAAAAAAACACGATTTTATTTTCTATAGTTTCATTTCTTTGTTATACTTTTTTGAAAAACATTTTTTACGATTGCATCATAAAATTGTTTTCCCCATTCACAGAATTTTGTAATCCTTTAAATTATAAATAAAGCAGAGAAATTTGGTAAAATATAAAATAATGGTCGCAAAAGTAGAAACATCGTCGGTAAATTAGGTGAGTAGGATGAAAAACTAGCCTGGTAGTTACGTTAAATTTTGTATAAAAAAGCACCATATTATTACGAAATTTCCTAATCGTAAAAGAGCTCAAGACACATAATATATTTTGTTATATAAAATTTTTAATCTATAAAGTGTCCTGTGACAATAAATTTTTTCGTTTTACGATATTGTAAAGTAAAGAAATAAATATAGCTTATAGAGCCATGCGCGTGAGAACTGTGCTAGAAAGAAGGAGCGAGGATCGTCCCGAACGCCGCTGCGATTATACGACCGCGAAAACTCCCTCAGCGAAGATTCGCCTGGCTGATCCGACGCGCGCCATTAGTCTGCGAAATGGTCGTACAGCGCGGCCGTGAGAAGAGCCGCGCGGCGCACGATGCACCTCTCGATGAAAGGAAAATCTCTCCCTCTGTGTCTTCTTTGCTTTGCGGTTTAGACGTTCGGCTTTTTTCTACCGAGCTCTCTGCGGCTCGGTACTCATTCTGTTTAAGGTTTTTTCAATGCTGCCTTAAGCGTTGTGATGGTTCGTTTTAATTAGTTTAAGCGGCCTTTTTGTCCGTGGCTATACACATGTTTATGAACATGCAAACAATTTGCGAACATTTGGTCGTTATAAAAACGTCGCAGCTTATATAATTAGACGCAAATTGAAATAAACGAGTTTTAGGTTTTGGAAAAAAAAGTTAAATAACGATCTATCTTTTGGAATCGAATAAAATGCAACGACCTAAGAAACAACAAATTTAATAACATCAAATTACATTCATTTACAAAAAGCGAAAATTCACGAGGATAAAAAACAGTTACGAAAGTCCTGTAAATAAGTATTTCTAGTCGAAGACGTCCAATTTTGTATCACTGACACAGGCCGTATAACGAGAAATGATAAAAACTTCAAAAAGACGGGCATAAAATGACGACAATATATAAAGCAATGTGTATATGAATAATCCCATACATTCGAGCTCGAGAGTAAAATTGGTGCGAGTCATACATATTCTTGCTCAGCTTCAGGGTAATCCTCGAAATCGTCATCTTCTTCGCAGGTGGCATCCTGGTACCTCTGGTACTCCGATATTAAGTCGTTCAAACAGGCCTCAGCCTCGACTAATTCCAACTCGTCCATACCTTCGCCAGTATACCAATGCAAAAACGCTTTTCTTCGAAACATAGCGGAGAACTGTTCGGACACTCGTTTGAACAGCGTCTACGTGCATACAAATTAAGATTATCGTTACTTTTTTTGAAAATAGACGTTAACAATTGAGATTCTTATAATTATATAATCGTCGCGCTATAGTAGTTTAACAAAAACTTTACGGGTGTTTTGTTCTCTAAAACTTTATCTGTACTCATTTAAAAAGATATATTTATGCAGATTCCTTACTGTTCTTCAATTTATGTATCTATATGATATAATAAACAAATAAAACGAGCGTTTCTCGATAAGAAATCATCACGCTGTTGAATATACTATCTCAAAAAGTAAAAAAAAACTCACCTGAATGGCAGTGGAATTGGCAATGAAGGTAGCCGATATAGTGTAACCGGTGGGCGGTATGTCGCAGACGGCCGTTTTGACGTTGTTCGGTATCCACTCGACGAAGTACGGGCTGTTCTTGTTCTGGATGCTGTACATCTGCTCGTCGACGTCGCGCATGGACATGCGGCCGCGGAAGACGGCGGCGACGGTGAGGTAGCGGCCCAGCCGCGGATCGCACGCGACCATCATGTTGCGGGCGTCGAACATCTGATGGGTGAGCTCCTGGACAGTGCTGGAGCGGAAAGTTCGGCCCTGCTCCGGGTAAAGGGGCGCGAATCCCGTAATGAAGAAGTGGACGTTCGGAAAGGGTACCATGTTCACCGCGAGTTTGCGCAGATCGGCGTTCAGCTGGCCGGGGAACCTGTAACGCGTTGCGTTGCATCAACGATTTTATGGCATTTGGTCGAGCCACGCCATTTGCTTATATTAATTTGCGATTCTTCAATGTACTTGTCATCTTTTATTAAAATTTTATTGTTTGTTATCAGATAATAACCTATTGTTGTAAATAGGCAAATAGTTTAGTTTTTTTCACTAAACATATTGCTAACTAGAGAATTTCATGTAGTAATGGAAGCAATAATAATAATATTCTTAAATTAAAAATAATGTAATTAAACTTTGTATATTATCAAATTTCGTATAAAATTTGACTTCAAATGAAGAAAAAAAAACGTTAAGAAAAAACTGAAAGATGGGGTATAATTAAAGCGGCTCTTTGCATAGAACAAAAGATAATTGTAACAGAGAGAGAGTCTCAGGAGTCGTCGAGCTCTTTGGTAATTGCCAAAAAGGTGAAAATAGCAGGTTATTAGAGGGAATAATGATAGAGGGAAGGTCGGGGGCCGCTCACCTCAGGCAAGTCGTTACCCCCGACATCGTCGACGACACGAGCTTATTCAAATCGCTGTAGGTGGGCGTGGGCAGCTTGAGCGTGCGGAAGCAGATATCGTAGAGCGCCTCGTTGTCCATGCAGTAGGTCTGGTCGGTGTGCTCCATCAGCTTGCAGATCGAGAGCGTCGCGTTGTACGGCTCGACGACAGTGTCCGAGACCTTGGGCGACGGCACCACCGAGAACGACGAGACGATGCGGTCCGGATACTCCTCGCGGATCTTCGAGGTTATCAGGGTTCCCATGCCCGAGCCCGTCCCGCCGCCCAACGAGTGTGTCATCTGAAAGCCTTCACCCGCGCGCTGTACTTTTTCGGTAATTAAGTGCTGGCCCGCCTCTCATTGTGCAATGCCGCCGAAAATATATATAGAAATAATGGCTGGGTATAACGATCTAGCGAGCGTTAAGATAAACCAAATAATTATGGGAGTCTCCATGTTTCAAGTACGAGGCATCTGACCTACTTGAAAAATTTGATGAACAAAAATGAAGATCCTTCTGAACGATTTCATTGCTCGACTATAACTTTTTCATATTTTGATAAATAATAGTGAAATAAATTTCTTATTGACTTTTCAACAATTTTCAAGTTAAATTGATGCAAGATTTTAAAAATTTGTTCTCGTTTTAAACATATGTAGAAGACACGTTTACACTGCGGATGTAAATTTAAAATTTGTTTCAGGTTTCTTTTTAATGATTGTTGAAAAATAGATACCTTTTGAGGTTACATTTTTCAAACAATTATATTATTATAAATTATAGCAAGTGATAAATAATGTGTAATTTTTAAATATTATTACATTATTGGTACATTAGTCACTTACCTTGTAAGCAGTCGCAGGCTTCTGCCTCCCGCCTGAGGACCTCCATCACGGAGTCGACCAACTCCGCGCCCTCGGTGTAGTGTCCCTTGGCCCAATTGTTACCGGCTCCGGAGTTGCCGAAAATGAAGTTGTCCGGGTGGTAGATTTCGCCAAAGGGCCCCGAGCGCACCGCCTCCATGGTGCCGGGTTCCAGATCAACGAGGATTGCTCGAGGCACGTACTTGCCATCGGATACCTCATTGTAGTAGACATTGATGCGCTCCAGCTGAACATTGTTCTCCCCTTTGTATTCGCCCTGCTGGTTCACTCCATGCTCGTTCGATATTACCTCCCAGAACTAGGTTTTTCAACGATCATGAGAATAAAAGGTGAGTTTTTCTTTGGATTGGGGACAAAAATACTAGAAAAGGGCCGACAATGAAAGTTTCTGTGTAACAATTTAAGTACATACTGTCTGTCATGAATTAGCAATGAGTTATGTTGATTATATATATGAAAATCTTTGTACATTCATGACGACCACGATAATAACAAAACTAACCTTAGAGCCGATTTGGTTTCCACACTGCCCCACTTGAATTTGAACAATTTCCCGCATTTTTACTGAGAATTTTGATAAGGTATGGAGAAAACACAAAAAATTTAGACTTCAACCATGAAAGTTTTTAAATTTTAAAAGGGTTAACAAAAAATTTTGATTGTGTCATCAGATGGAGGTCTATTACTTCATGGCTGTCAAATTGATCTGTCTTACATTGTAAAACAATCGATTGTCTGTTTTCTATATTTTGATCGTTAACCTAATCATTTTTGAAAAATTCCATTTTGAATTTAATGAAATCTAAGTATTTATTATTGTTAAAGATTTCGGAGTTACTTAAACGTAATAATTTAAAAAATAAAAAATATAACATACAAGATTTTTACAAACTAAAGAATACTTACTAAAAAACGTATTTCCTGATTTAGAATACTGTATTTTTAACTGGAAAATTATGAAATTTTATATTCTTTACACTAATAAGACAAAGTTCAAAATTAATATAGATTAATTTATATTACAATATAGATATGGTGTCAGATACTATTGACATCATAGTGTCTATTTTATACCTCTATTAAATTTAGGACTTATCAGTCATAACTCATTATGTTCTAAAATATCAAAACCGAGATCAAAACTTTTAATAAAGCACAATTTCAAAAATATACTCAAGAGTCTCATAGGCTATGCATAAGCAATTTCGAAAAAAATTAAATTATTATTTAATAATTAACTTATTTTTATTAATTTCAAAAATCAAAAAACTTTTTTGAAATATTTTATAAGAAATTTATAAATATTATGGATGCATTCTCGAAGTATGTATGACATTTTTGAAATTATCTCAGAAATACGAATAACTATATTTTTAAGAAGGCATAGGTTATTTGGGGTCAGCTAGTTGTGCGTATCATATGTATAAAATTCTTTGAAGCATTTCTACAGTGCAAAATAAATTTTAATCAATAAGTTCATTTGTATATTATTTTCAAAAAATCGAAACATCGCTTCTGATCCATCATGTAGAAATAATATAATTTTAAGCGGAGCTTAGAGAAGATCGTTTTGTCTTCGTGTAATCTCAATAAATACCGTATTACGTCCCGGACATTCTATACTTGTGATATTCACTATAATAAATAAAAGATGATAATATAGATAGTCAATGAAAAAGTAATTTTAGCAGGCAGGTTTATTACTTTGTGTTTGGTAAAAAGGAACAGAAGTAAAAATTGATCAGAAAAAAAGTATACTTACGTAGCTTGACAGAAGTTATTACAAGTCTTTAGAAATCATAAATGTGAAGTGTGAAGTTTCTCGGTATAAACATTTACCGTATAGAGGAATTAATTTTTTGTGATTTTCATAGTTTCTGCAGAAGTCAATCCTTATATTAGATGGTTTTTTACATAAATTTCCATGGCTTAAACATGGATGGGAATAACACATTTTTAATAGTTGAAAAACAATTTTTTTTATTATAGATATTACTTTATCATTACAGAAATTAGTGTATAAGAAAGTAAGTGTTACAGCTGGTAGGATGAAAATACCCTGGCAAATAAAGCAACCCGAAATTTTGAAAAAAATAAATAAATAAACTTCACTGCAATGTTTATGAAACGTTTGCATGAAATTGCACCTGCACGATATAAATACCCGAAAAACTAATAATAGTTATTTGACTGTCTTCTGGTATATTTTTCGTGATTTAAGGAACGAATAAAAACCATTTACCTAATCCGACCAACTAATATAATAGATTTTGGAAACTTCAGTACCAATTTGTTTATTGGCATCGGTTTTTTGTACGTTTATTAATATAATAATTGTCATCCTCGTCAAGACATTTGCAAACGCTCCATCGTTAAGCTGCCTAAAAGTCTTCATTACATAAAACGGCTTCGCGTCCTTGCACAAAACACGTTGTGTGAGCCACCTGTCGCGCCGAAATTCTTGGCCTTCAAGTATAAAGCTCGAAAGACGTAAGTATACAAGCAGCATGCAAAGAAAAGGAAAAATAATTAAAACGCCGGCTCGAAAGACAAAGAGACTCCGGGCTGCATTGCGCGCGGTGCTATATATACATGCACGATGCGCGCATGAACGAGGAGACACGCGCGTGGAGATTCGAGCGCGCTGATAAAAGCTTGGGGGGAAAGAGTTCACGTGAGCGCCGAGCGTGACGCTGACCTTGCGCGCGCACCGCGGTGACTCTCCACCTGTCGCCCTGTGTAGCGAACCCATACGCCACCGCTTCACGCCCATTTAATCCACGCGCGAATAACCGCTACCATCGCCGTCGCTGCTGCTGATTCTGCTACTATATTTGATTGTACAAACATATATGCTTATTACAGCTGTGGACATTGACCTAAATTTTTCATCACAGGCTGCCTCGACATCCGCATTGGCCAAATATATAAATACGCTATTTTTAGGTGACGAGCTCGAGTAAATAATCCGCATTCTCACTGCATATCAAAATTAAGTCATTTTTATCTCGTACATTTATCAATGAACCAATAAATAAAGCCCTGCTTCTATGATAATCTTCTTCTTTTGGTTTTGCATCTAATATTTTTCGTAATGTTATATTCAATGGAGGAGACATCAAAATAGTCATACAAAATTGTAGATTCGAAATAAATTTTTAGACATGTAAATTTTTAAATAATATGAAACTTAGATCTGAATCGATCGATGATCGAATTTTGGTTGAGTCGATAAATAAGAATATGAGCATAAGAAACTGCTCCGACCATGTGTTCTAACCCTTGTTAAGAATTAAAAGTTAAAAATGGATATATTTTTAAAGATGGTCGTTTTACACACTGAAATTTTTGATAATTTACTAGATTTCACTTTTAGCAACCATTTCCAATTTGTTTTTTCAAAAAACATATTATAAAACATAAATTTTGCGTTTTGCATGTTTTCATGGATATCATTACGAACGCATTGGGAAACAATGCTCATATTTCGAAATATATAAATAAATAATATGAAGTAAAAAGAGCTACACTGATACGTTTTAACGTTTGAACAAGAATGAAATATAAAATTTTATGCAATTATCAAACAAAATATAAAAAAGAACGATTCATTAAGGATATAATTCCAATTAAATGTGTCATATCTACATTGAGTTTTAGGAAATTAAATATAGTACTGGTCAAAAGAAATGAATTTTTATAATTTTTTCCAGAATACGAAAAATCAAAGATTTTTTAATGTTCAGTAATAGCAAACACTTATGTATTACATAAGGTATAAGGAAAGAAACATCTATATGATACTTTAAAATACTTTCGATAAGCAACTTCAAATAAACATTTTTTTTTTAAATAAAATAAGCGAGATTTTTTTATATTATCGTAACTACTTTATTTCAGATATAATCGGTATAACTTAAGTGAGATAGTCATTGTCTGATAGTAAAAACGGAGAAGCTGCAGTGCCAGCAACAAAGAAAAAGAAAACAATGAAGAAGCATCTTTTGTTTAGAAAAGCTTGGTACTGATCTCGCTGTATCAGCATTCTGATTGTACGTACGTTATACTGCATACGAGTTTATTAGCATATGATGATAAAATACGACTGACAACATAGTTTATCGCCCTTAGTTTCACTTCAGTTGTGACATCTATGAATTGTAACAATATGCATCGTCATGTCTCAACAAAATCCGTATAGAGTATCATTAATTAGTATAAAATCTTCTTGCACCAAAAGACTTTTTACCAAAAACTGTTCTTAAAAAAAATGAAATATAATTACTTTTAAAATACATCGTTAAAATATTCTGTCAGCTTTCTATCTAATTATTGATTTCTTTTGAATGATCGACAGCTTTTAGAAAGCAAGCATAATGATTGATTTAATAAAGCAATTATATCACATTACTCTGCGTGACATTTTGAAAAGTCTTCATCAAATTTTCAAGATAATATGTAGCGTACGTGATGTCGTTAAGAAATTCAAATATCTCGACAGATAAATCACGTACGTGTTAATCAACACATTTATCGCAATATCGACAACGATTTTACGCAAAACAATAAAATACAATAATTATGACGAAATCGCAGATAATCATCTTAAGCAAAAAATGATTCTAATATAGCAAATTAGCAACTGTGATATTCTATTTCATCATCGCAGGTTCTCAGCCTTTAAACTCCTAAAGACGAATAATTGACATAACAGAGACGCACAATAAGGCGCGAGCGCACGCGTATAGTTGCGAGGCTCACTAATATGGCATTATTTCGAAGCGCAGCACACTCGGTACAATAAACGCACTTAGTGCTAGAGGTGCTTGGGCGCTGACAGATTGGTCTCCCCGCGTAAAACAGCACAAATCGCTCGCTGCACGCACACGCGTAAAATGCAGGCAGAGCTCGTTTGTATAGGTACATATAGAGGTAAAAAAGAAATGGTATGTGTATATTGCGCGAGGGAAGGCAAGCAGCGGTCTGTCCCCCCGACGAACACCTGTCCGGTAGCGGATGGCTGCGCTCCCCTTCTTCTGTCTCTCGTTGCGGCGCTCTGCCGCGACTTCCTTTCCCCCGATGCGCGCCGTGCTTTACTCTGCCGCTCGGTACTCTACACTCGGCTCTACTATCGTAACGCACCCGCGAGCGAGCGGACGCGCTAGCGCGCTCCTCACGCCGGTTTCCGCCTTTTTCGACTCCTCTGTTCCACCAACGGACACACGCGCGTGCTTTTCTACGACGAGAAACGCCCGAGATTTGTGTTTTTCGGCCGATTTTCGCTTGTGAATTGTCGCAGTGCTAATGAATAATTGTGCGCTGGGAGATAAAAAATAGTGAGATACAGTTGTGCTGGTGGCTGGAAAGTGCGCGTGCGAGGGATGAGACCCTCGCGATTTTAATAAGATATAATCACTTTGCGGAACATCGGCCCTACGGATATTGGTATTGTGAATTTTCGAAGCTTGTGGGTGAACGCACTGCTGTCCCGTGAGAAGCAGCTGCGCCGGAAGAATCAACTTTTCATGGAACTTTGGGCAGGAATTTCGTGGTACGTTTTCAATAATCGCGCAGCGACTCTTTTATGTTTAACTTTCTTCCTAGCAATTTGCCAAATGGTCAATATAGTATATAATAACTACACAGACGAACGCTCTGTGCATGCACTTGTTGATTATGCCAGTTTATAGATCTACTATACCTACAGTGATTTGAGCTGTGTTTACTTAAGAATAATAAATAAACGCATCAGTATATCATTTCCAATAAAAATATTCAACTTGATTCAATAATCAAGGGTAAATAAAATATTGTAAATTACAAAATTTTTAAATTTAAAATCCGTAAAATACAAAATAAAATTTTATGCCATGAAATATATTCATTATACATTTAAATTATGTTTAAAAAGGTGTTAAAAATTTGATATCCATGTTTATTTTAATTACAATAGAGGTAATGACAAACAACGTGATTCTGTCGTTAATGAAATTCAAAGGGTAGAAAGTGCGAACCGACGAGGGTTGCCGCTCTCACGGGTGACACAATGACACGTCATAGATGAAAGATTTTAGAGTAGGTCGTATTACTCGCACCTGCGCGTCATGTTTATTCAATAAAAATTCTGCTCCTCCTTTAGGTGTACCAAATATTTAAAAATTGGTTATTATTATATAGAATGTTTAAATTGATTGGTCTTATGTTATTGCTATTTTAAAAGTTAACATTTTTATAACTAATTAGTCGTGTTTAACGACTGTTTCGAAAGAACCACTTCAAGAGCTATATATAGAATTCAATTGTTAAGCTCCAATTAATTCGACTGCCTCCAAGAAGAAAGATTGTCTAAGCGAAATAAATTGATTTTACTTACTTTTTCAATAAAGACATAGGTATAGCCAAAAATATCTTTTTTAAAGATGGATTAATTAAATTGGTATTTAAATCTTTAAATATCAATTTTAGGACTACGCATCCATTTCGTATAATAATAGAATTTTTGGCATTTTAGTTATATATACATAACTAAAAAAACAATAATTATATTATACAATATAAATATTCAACAGCCAAAGCACAACAATAGCATCTACAGCACAAAAAAAGACTGAGCAACTGTGAAATAATTTTATGCAATAGCTCAAAATAATATGAAAACGGAAATTCATTCATAGAGAGCTATATACATAATCTGCAATGTGCGTTTCAATCCGGGCTGCACAAAGCTGGTTAACAACCCGTCAAACCTAAAACCACATCAGCTCTAAAAAAAAAAAAAATGTTTGTAAAAGAAAAAAAAACAGTAAAAAGCCTAGACGGTTTTTATCCCGTTGACCATAACGAATCCTCTAAACAGAAAGTGAAAGAAGAGCGATCGCAAAGGTGCGCGCGCGGTAGTATAGTAGGGGCCCCCTAGCGCAGTGATTCACCTCTTCCTGCCGATATATATGCGCTCGGGGGCTTACCCTCTCAACTCCTCGGGTGCGCGCGCGTGCGTATACATATATATAATACACTCGCTCGCGAATCGCTCGAGCATGGCGCGTCTTCCGCGCGCGCTCCACGTTCACGCTCCGCGGACTCGCGAGAGAGTTGAAGAAAGAAGAAGAAACGAGGAGTGGAAGGGAGAATGGAGAAGAGAGAAGGAGAGTTGCTTTATGCCCTAGATATGCCGAGCTATCTTCCCTTATTCATCAATTTGGCCGCGGATCATACGATAAGCGCAAGGGACCATTGTCCGAGCGCCAGACCATCTCGTACGCGCGCGCTTGGCTTGTCGGACTTTCGCCCATTCGCTTTTCGTATCTAGTAGAGCCCTCCCCTTCCACCCGTCCAATCTATGGACAGTTTTCTCTCATTTGCATCGGCCTTCTGCTCTCCTTTGCTCTATCTCTCTTTCTTACTCTCTGCCCCCCTCTCCCTCTCTCTTTCTCTTGACGACTTACTTAGGATTTTAAAAAAAAATCGTACGGATGGAGGATATTGTAATTGCTCGGATTTACGTACGATGTTGTCGCAACTTCTTTGTCCTTTTATTGCGAGCCGGAAAGTGGTTAATGCGCCGGAGTTAATGTGCTCCTTTTAGGAAGCTTTTCTGCTTGTTATGTAAAATTGTTCTATAACCTTTGTAATATATGAATCTTTTTATTCTACCACAGTAATGATATTTGAGATAGTCAGTGATCTTTTGTCAATACGATAAATTCTGTCTTTTAGTCATCAAGCTATTCTGTTTATTTTACAATCTAAAATAATTGTTTTTGATACATTTCTTCTCACAGATTAGACAATCTTTTTATCTCATCTTTCTTTGATATATTTCTCTAATATACAATACTGGTACAATATTGACAAATACAGCAACGGTATCAAAGTATCATTTATATATACACGAAAAAAAAAACAATAAATTCGACATTTTACACAGTTGATTTAACTGTATAAAAGCAAGTTTATTTTACTTTCATAAGAATCAGTAGAAACTACTTTAAAACAAAGTAGAATTCACTTTTTAGTAAAGTAAGATTGGCAATATGCTTCGATATGCATTTCAAATAAACAGTAGATTTACTTTAAAACTTAATAAAAAGTAAATTCTACTTGTTTTTAAAGCTGTTTTTACTTTTTCCTTATCCAGTTGATTTAACTTATCCAAAACAGTAAGATTAAATAACATAAATGTGCATTAAATTTAATTTAAATTAATACAAACTGCATTAATTTTGAGTGCGTATACATAATTTTAGTTTCCAGTAAATGGATGAAATTTATACTCCTTTTTACGGTGTAGTTGTTATAAGACACGATATTATCTATCGTCAGGTAGATTCAATGGTTTTCTATTGGTTCTTATAATTTTCTTTGTTGTTCTTTTATCCACAATGCTTCCGGAATATACTTTGTATAGGATGAGTTTTTGTCGCCAGATATTCTAATCACGTAACTTGTCGTTATTCACGGAACTTGAATTAATTTATGAGAGCGCATTTCTTTCTGCAGTCATAACTGAAAATAGAAACATTCCCCGGAAATATAGGAGCTGCGTCCTTAAGAATAAACAATCGATTTCCTGCGAAGCTCAAGCGCCGTATAAAACTATAAAAAGCCGCGCGTCGAATGACGGAGGAAAGAAGAGTTTGCACAATTGAAGAGCCTCCTTCCGTTGCGCGACGTGTCGTCGTTCCGTGATGCTCGGCTCTTATTTGGTAATTTCCCTTTGGCGTTAGTGAGCATGACTTTAATGGCTATAGTTTCCGCAAATGAATTAGGTAGCTGCCTAAGGTTTCATTTTGCGCGTGCGCGTGCGCTGCGTTTTCCCCTTGATGTGCCCCGAGCGCTATTTTCTATGTGCGACCGTGGATCATTCATGCGTCGAGGTGAAAGCCTATCAGTGAACTTTTTCCTTATATACAATTTTCAGGCATATTATATATAGATATTTCATTATATCATTCTTTTTATTGTTGAAAGATTCGTTCAAACTTGGTTTAGTTTTAATGGTAGTGAGATGCCTTTATTTGATACTGATTGCATATAGAGCACTGTAAAAGTAAATTTAATCTTCCTATACTATTCTTTGTTTAGAAAGTTCACATATTAACAAATTCCTACTGTGTTCACTTATTTTAGACTTTCTTCGTGACATTGCTTTCTAAGCATTTAACAAATGAACTTTTTTTTAAGAACAATTAAAAGATTGAAAAGCTAATTTTAGAATCGTATATTAGATTTAATAGACTTAATTGGGTTTCATATAATTTAATATTAATCGATTTTCTCACAGACTTTTCTATATTAGATGTATAAAATCTAATGGAACAAAATTTGATAATCAAAGTTTGTTTTTCGATTAAAGAATGGTGATAATGAACTACTGTAAGCAAATTACTTAATTTTATATACATTATTACGTACATAACTTTAATAAATAGTAAACACTAAAATTTATTAGGTACACTAATTTGACAAATATCGTATAATAAATCGAATAATTCAATCGGATTACTTTCGTTGTGATACAACACTACATTTCGCATGGAATCTTAATATTGTGGATAGCTGAACCAAATTACAACCACCATAAAAAATTTTGAAAAAATTAGTGAGAAATTTTCAATTTTTTGTCATTATTTTTTAATGTAATGGAGCAAAGGAGGTCGCTCCAATTAATATTGTATTTATTAGTTGCTCTCAAAGTGTCAAGATAGACTTTTTAATTTAACGACTTTCACCTATATTTTGCAGTACATCCTACTGCACGATGATCGGCTTTTGCTTCGTGGATTTCATATTTTAATATACAGTCAGGACACGCCTTCATAATTTGTCGTAAAAATGGCAATTTCTAATAATAATAAGCCAATGTAAAATGAACTGCTAAGAAGTCTATATCTCAAGAGAAAATCTAGAATATGATGAAGTGCTTTTCATGAAATCAGGCATACAATGCTAAAAAGAAATACTTAATTGTCAGATGACTTTCAATATAATTATATAGGCAAAAGTAGAATGAATCTTAATTTAGCACTTATTATTTACATCAATATGATAATTATTAACAATAATTTATAAATATTGATGGTGAGTAATCATAATTATATTTAGTCATTTTTGTATGATTTTCATTTAATGAACAAAACCTAACTCCGCAATAAACTAGCTGTATCACGATTCACTTAACGAATTTTGTTTTATACGAAAAAATTATATTACCGATCTGAATGATTTTAGCATTTGCCAACCGGACAAAACTCATAAAACCCTTACATAAAGCTTCCCCGTTTCTCTGATCGGAGCAACAATTAAACGACAAATGCGCGGGCAGTTACGGCCATCAACATGCTCACTTCCTGAATTTCTAAAGCAACGCCGCGAGCTCGTAATAACTCAATCTCCAGCAGTGCCCACTATATAGTAAAAGACGTTTACGACTGTGTGAAAATCCGAGAGCGCGCGAGACACATTTAATCTCGCGCGACAGAAAACAACATTATAACGAGGCGGCCGTTTAGTCGTGTAAATGGAGCGCCAACGGAGCGACGGGTCAACATTAATAATCGCGCGTGCGCATCCCGGGCGACGTAACGCGCGCGCGCGTAAATTTCTCTGCATGCTTTCTAGCCACACGTCGGGTCATTGTGTGTAGCGCGCGACTATGGACGCAACGCAACCAAGGGAGGAGCGCACGCGAAGGATCGAGAGAGACGTATAGTATATCCGGTCGAGTCCTTTCAGGACGTTGCGTTGCACATTCGAGAGCTATATTGCTTGCTCCTTTTTTTCGTGTTTGCCCGTCAATCTTTTCCTCGGTGCGAATATAAGTATAACACTTGTACGCGCGAATGGTCGCCGCTTTTATCGCTCGTGCGCGCGCGAATTTTACCGTTATCCACGCGTATATTTTCACTTCACTGAACCCTTTCACTCCACCAAAAATTTCGTATACTCGCCGCCACCAAGAACGAGAGCTTTATTTGCCGCGACTTTCTACATTGTCTTGTTAATTAATTTTTTTTTTTTTCGCTAAACCCACTAAAGCGCTAACGAACGTCGTCAATTTTAACGCCGCGCGCATTGTTAGTTTTGAAATATGTTGCACTGTATACGAGCGAAATTACGAAAAATGCGGAACAAATATTACGTGTGTTTATGAAAGCTCTTGCGGCGAAATTTTTGTTAAATGTTCGTCTTATGAAACTCGTTTGTCAATTTTATTATTTTCAAAATAATTATTAAAGCCTGCTCGTACGCACACTCTATTATTTAGGGGAAGAGTTTTTTATTGCAAAGTCGCAAAGCTAAAGATAGGAACGTTTAATTTGATGAAGATGTATAGGATCTCATTAGAAGAAAATTTTTCACCATACGGTTCGGTAAATAGCACTTATCGATCATGGAAAATCGCAGAAGTAATGGAGATTTTAATCGGATGATGCGCATAGCATTGCAACTCATTGAGTGCACGCACATTTGTGAATTCACTTTCTGATTTCAGTTCATTAACTTTATACGCATTTTATAAAACTTTCACCTACTAAATTCTAACTTCTTATAATTCCTCTCTAATAGTATAATTATCTCGCAGCACCATAATGTTCACTTCTGTGACAAGATTATACTACGTGAATTTCCTCTGACCGGCACAAGAAAGACGTTATAAATTCTATCATATAAAATTAAATTAGGTATTACAATCACGCCGACAAAGAACAATAGCCCAAAGCTTACAAAACCGTAAAAGTGTATCTCTTACCGAGACATAATACGCGTGACAAAAACAAAAGCCCGCGAGATATACGTCCACTTTCGTTGGGCCTCCGCAGCTCGTTTATTTTGACAATTAAACGTGTAACTCTTCTGAGAAGGATCGCCCGAAAAGTACGAATCCAGATCGCAAAGATCCGCACAGAGCGACGGGATGAAATCAGTGCCTCGGATTCACGCTCATCTGCGGCGCGCGTTTTCACTTTTTTCGCCGCACGAGAGAGCTGCGGGTGTATTATCCGTATCGCCGCATCTTCTATAGATCACCTTTAGCCGTTTCCTCTGCCAGCGCTCAATTACGCTCCTTGATATATATTGATGGATCGGTGCGAATAATCGGGATTCCTCGCGCGAGTCCGCGGCGTTTCTTCGAGTTCGTTGCGCGCCGCGCCGAGAAGAATCGTTCTGCCGAGTGGTTGCACGCTCGCCATCGCTCTGCACGCTGCAGCGAACACGAAGCGTATTGTTCAAAGGTGCTCGGACTGTTGTTTCTTTTTCCTCTTTCTTTTTACTTCATTTTTCATCCAGTCCTTTTCGTGGCTTCTTTCTTTCGGTCTGCGAATCGTGCGGACACTTTTGGCTTTCGATGCATCGCGTGACTGTAAGCGTTTTGTATTCCTCGCTACCGATACATTCACAAGGGTATATACGTACCGATATGCTACCGGGAGAAATTGGGGAGAGTGAATGAGACTGAAAGGACCGCAAGTGTCAGTCCGTGAATTTGGAAAGTGCAGAATGCTGCGGTTTCTTTTGAGAAAAACATCTCGCATGAAATGTTTTGTATTGATAATATCAAATAATTGCAAAATATAAAAATTTCTATATAGAATTATTTTTATCTGAAATTTCGCATTTAGTAATTTTTAGATGCACTTGTCTTATACTTTATATGTTAGATCTTGTAAATACATATCTATATCAATTATAAGAATAGACAAATAAAAATAATGCATATATATTGAATAACCGTTGAATTATGCAGGATAGAAAGTTAAATGATCCTCTTTTACAAGTTCAAATCTTATACATCTTTGATAATTCCTATAATTAAAATTTAATTACCTTTGATAAATCTCAGATGATAAATATAAAAGTCCGTAAAATAGCTTCATACAACCCACTTGAGATGAAGTGTACAGATAACTAAAGCATAGCAAATGATAAAATATGATCGCGTGGCAAAAATTTTAACGTATCAATCCTGGCTACCTACACGTGAAAGTAAATTATTACATGTTTAGTTTGTACGCTTCAATTATTCTATAAAATACTTATGATATATTGAGAATTTGAAAGTGACTATGAGTCCATAAATTTCTTCTTTTACTTTCTAACTGCATTAATAAGCGAAGCATTTTACAAAGTCGTTTACACGGTTATGATGCAAAATAATAAATAAAACTGTCCATGATTTATTAAGCTACCCAATTGTGTCAATCGTTTTTATTACAAGTAAATAACGGATGTAAACTTACTTACCGCATTTTGTTTTTTTTAAAGAAACTTGAAATAGGACAAGTTGAAACAAGTAAAATGTTTCCAACCATTAATATTATTAAATTAACAGTGAAAGAATTGAGTAAAACATTTTTAAATTAACTAAACAATACTTCTTGCAGATGTGTGAGATAACGTTGGAGCAGTTTAATGGAGAGCTCCGATTGACATGGAGGACGTAATACTCAAAATTCTGCCTCTGCTTTGTTGCATTCTTCATCGAGCATCGGGACAATGTAAGTTCAAGATTTACTTTAGTATATATGTATTTCAGCACTTTGGTTAACGATTTCAAATAGAAATTGTTATAAATAGTAACGGCAACTATAAAGATTTTGTTTAAAATAAATGTGCGTTCTCTATTTTTAGAAAAAGAAGCGCGTTTTTGCTAGATCAATTTTAGTAGTATATATGATATCGGCCTTGGCGTACATACACTTCAAATTACATTGAGCACTAGTACTTTACAAAATAATTGCACACCAAATGTAAACATAATAACACGTCTTGCAGTTATTAATTACAAAACTAATATAGTCATTAGAATGCATTGGGACAGAGTAAATTACATTTAAGGTAAACTAACGGGATCTACGCACAGTTCACGATATTGCAAAAACAAATATTATATGTAGAGGTGTATTCTCCGCTTTTTGTCACGGTGAAGCGATTTCGCATCTACGTAGCATAATTGCTAGAACCTGCGTTACCGTTTAACGACTATTTGAATCTGCTTGAAACACGCGAGTGGCTAGCGCGGCTAACTGTATATATATAGGTACTATATAATGCAACAGCTGAAGAATATATTTAAATTCGATGAGTTTTAACACGCGAAAGAAGAGCAAAGAAATTACCGTTAAATCAAATTATAGCTTTCATATATGAAATTTTGTTATAGTCATTTTTTTTATTGAATGGGCTGTAAATCTGATGCTTGAATATTTAAAATAAAAATCTAAGTTTAAAACAAATTTTTTTAAATTATTACAAAATTATGTTATTAGGATTATAAGATTATTAAAGTAAAATTCTAATTTTGTGGAAAATCTGCATACAATGTTTGTATAGAAAAGAACAGATTTTTAATTTTCCTTAATATATGATACACATGCACACGTATATACAGACGCAGGCACACACACATATGCCAATTAACAACGTTTCTTGATCTTCTTTAATGAAAAATGTATGACTCGGAAGTGTAGTTTCCAGTAGAAAATAAATTAACCATTATAACCACGATTAATATTAATATAATAAAGACGTAATTTACAGTATTACATTTGATTTGAACTTCTGTATTACTTTGATCGGGAATCGAATTCCCCGTTATGCAAATAAAAATGGCTAGTATGGTGTAATTATGATATAATGTTCAACTGAAGCTCTAAACATTGTTATGTACTTGTGTTTTTATTCCTCATTGGTCAACGCATGTGTTTATTAATTAACTTATAGAGTTAACGTAAATTCGACAAGATGTCAATCAATTTTGCTTCCTCCTAGAGGAAGCTTTGTGATAGTAAAAAAAAAAAGATTTTGCGAAAATGTGTTAGGAATGTTGCTTAGCAAATTTGGAATCGAAATACGCTATTTTTAGAAAATGTCTGTATGTATGTATGTGTGTGTGTGTGTGTGTCCGTATACGTTGATATCTCA
>UXGD01003747.1:0-19313 GCA_900474315.1 Torymus auratus
TATAAAAAATAAATATTATAAAAAATAAATTTATTGCAAAAATAAATTATTTATTAACTAATGAAAATTGCAGATGAAGTCTCATATGAGATCTCAGATGAGATATAATGTCTGAAATTCGTATAAGGATCTCATATGAGATCTCATATAGATTTTATGTGAAATCTATATGAAGTCTCAATTAAAATCTCATATGAAATCTCACATTATATTTTCACGCGGGAAATAGTGAGTAATTTACTTGATTATGTTTTTGAATTAGATAGAAGAGCACGTTGTAAAAAACAAATTGAAAATGAGTTACTTTTTTTCAAGTGGGTTTTGTATTTTCATAATAGTGATTCAATCATCTATATGTGTGATGAATATCTACAGAAAACGAAGAAACTTACTTACAAGCAAGGTGCAGACCCTCTACAAAATAGATTGAAAAGGGGCTTTGAGAGTCGATTTCTGGTATCTAAAAATGAAGCAGTGTTCCTCATTCCATTTCGTAGGTTCTTTTTCATGAGGTATAGACAATCTAAACTCAAATAAAATATGAACTCTCTAAATTAAATTAAATTAAATTCAGTGAAAAATCCCTATTTTAGAGTGTAAAAGTTGGGCGCTGTTCAATAGTGTAAATGTATTCGAAAATAGTACGTATACTCTGAATTATCGGTACTATATTCACTGTTTAGTATTTCAGACTGTGTATGCAGTATTTCGACAGTGCCTGACTTTACAGTCTAACATAGTGATTTTCCACTGAATTTAATTTAGAGAGAAATTTTTGAACCATTTTCTTAGATTATATTTGATTGTTTACAATTTCCAGAAAAATTAATTATTTTTTACGAACCAAGCTTAAATTTTAGCTTTTTCTCTGAAGTTTTATAATGTTTTTTACTCATTTTTGTCTCATAAATACTTATAGAGTGACAGTCGATAGAAGAGGCGTCATTTTTTATCGAAATAGAGTGTATATTATAAGATTAAATTACCTATATCTTATGAAAAAGTATCTATGAGATGAAGTTGGGATCACTAACAAGGAAATGATCAGGGGTGCGGGTCCAGGATTTAGCTAAAACTATAGGAGATACTTCTTTATGTTAAATAATGAGACACGTGTCTCGGGGTTTTTGTGATGGGCCTTTTTTCCGAGATTCAAGCTATTTTATGTCTAAAATGAATAATTTTCGAAAAAATAGAGTTTCTTTCTTTAGTAATAGCTTTTTGAATATTCAAGTCATATAAATGGGATAGAGAACTTATAAAAGAAGACAAAAAAAGCTTTAATTTAAGTTATGTTTCATTAAAAAAGGTCGATTTTGAAAAAAGTTATAGACTATCCAAATTGAGTAAGAAAAAAACACCCGTTAAATGCTTAAAATAACACCCGTTAAATGCTTCCAAAAAATGAGAAATTTTTAGTGATTTTCTTATTCTAATTTTTAATAGCCCATAACTTTTTTAAAAGTCGACATTTTTTAATGAGACACAGCTTAAATTAAAGTTTTTTTTTGCCTTCTTTTATAAGTTCTCTGGTCCATTTATATGACTTGAATATTCAAAAAGCTATTACTAAAGAAAGAAACCCAATTTTTATCGAAAATTGTTCATTTTAGACATAAAATAGCTTGAATCTCGGAAAAAAGGCCCATTCACAAAAAGCCCGAGCCAAGTGTCTCATTATTTAACATAAAGAAGTACCTCCTTCAGTTTTAGGAAATTACAGGACCCGTACCCCTGATCATCTCCTTGTAAGTTTCGTTTTAGATACCCGAAATCGACTCTCAAAGAAAACTACTCTCGGGGAAAACTAGTCGTTTGAGAGCGTGCGAATGTAAATCTTCAGTACGAGGAAATTTATCATACATAAGCGCAAATCGTTGGCTGAGAGGAAGAAGGTGACAATTCGCACCGACAGATGAGCACTAAGAAAGGAGACAACTCGGCTGCGCGCTATCAGCAAAGTAACAACTCGGCTCCGCACTAATATAAGAAAGAAGAAGGGAGCGCTCGCGGCTTTTTTTTCCTTTTTTTTTTAGTCGAGAACCACTGTAGAGATTAAAAAAAATTGCTTGTAAATACTATTTGTTTCACACATTGAATAGAGTTGATATTTCAAATTTTATAAAGAAATTGATAAAAGATTTATTTTGCCTTAATTTTATTAATTAAAACATAATTGAAACGTATGTCAATTCTAAATTGGTGAAAAAATAAATTTTTTATTTTGTTTATAAATTTGAAATATCGACTATATATATTTCAAATCTCTATAACGGGTTTTTTTACCTAAAAAGTCAATGAAAAAAAAGTAACCCATGAGTTGTCACATTTCTTAGCGCGTAGCCGAGTCATCGCCGTTTTTAGCGCTCAGCTGGCGAAATAAAAGTATTGAATAAACGGTCGTAGATAACCGACAAAACCATGTCATCTAATTGACTTGTTGACCGTATAGTTTTAATGTTATTTTATAGTAAACTAATTGTCAAATTATTTAGTCCTGATAGAATTTTTCGATAGAGCACTACAAATATAAATTTAATTTCAAAATATGTCAGAATCATCAAAAATTGTTTTCTCAGGCACAAAAATATATTTTGCTGGGAAAACTTAGCACTTTACTCAAAGCATTTATTCTGGTCATTATATGAAACATAAATATGATGATACTATGGTTAATTTAAAAATATTGACACATATTATTCATTTAAATTTATTCGAACTATAGGTAATATCAATTGTTATTTTATGTAAGAAATAAATTAAAACTTTCGAACTAATATCAATAAATAAGAACCCTATTTCAGTAAGTTAATTTTTATGAGTTTACTTTAAATATTGCTTTGATTATTTTCTTTATAACTGTTAGAAAAATAATAGGTAGTATTGAAATATGTTATTCATATACGTATACCCTGAATGAACATGATTGACACAATAAGCAGAAGAAAATATATACAGATTTCATCTTTAACTATTTTATGAAAGCTAAACTGACTTGAAAGGTATAATGCTGGTCTGATTGTCTCCGGCATTGTGCCGTATTTATAATCAGTGTAGCTCGGGATTCTTCAGGTTTAAATTTCATTATTTATCATACTTTAATCAAAAGGGGCTTGCGCTATTATCGCAATATGCACACTACTATACACGATAAGAAATACAATACATTTAAATACATTTCGACGATATTGATTTTAAGACTGATTCTATGAATTATTCAAGTTATTGACATATAATGATACAAAGGACAATGAATGGCAACTACTTATGTAGCACTAATATAAATTATTTTACTGCACCACACATTTTGCCATCAGTGCATGATTTATTAGAATCGTATAACTGAATAAAACAATCTGCTAGCAGTCATAACGTTGCAACTATATCTTTTGTCTAAATAAAGATCAAAAGTTGTGTTTAAAAGACTTATGCTTTTCAACCAATTCATTAGAAATGTCATCAACTTATACAATACACGTCGGCATGACGGGCCGTATCTCTGAAGGGCGACAAAGAGCGAAAACAAAAAATATTCCCGTATTTACTCGGTACTTTATCAAACAGGTAATATCTACACTTGTAAATGAAATTTACGCTCAAAAAAAATTGTTTTCTATTAACTATAAACTATCCCTCATTTACATATTATATCGAATATCATTATTCATTTTATCAAATTTGCACAAACCATAACAAAAATTATTTGACAACAAAACTTTTTCTGCTCGGATTCTTTCTTAAAATATAAAGTTTATATATAACGAAGTAAAAATACGATATTATAATAGGAATTAATAAATCTTGCATTCTTTCTTTTCTTCAAGAAAGTAATAGTCTCCAAAAAAATTTCAGGTCATACGAAATCAAGTTTTTAGAAATTCAAATAAAAAATTATTTTGTATTAAAGCATGTATTTATTTAATGAAAATATTATTAGTAATTACAACGGTGGTATAGAACTGTTGAATTATATAAAATGATGTCGAAAACATAAACGTTAGCATAATAGTAAACCATTGTGTATATTTATATACTGATGAGTAAGTTCTTATTAACATCTTATAAATGAAATTGTTACGGAGCGCTTTAACCGTAATAGGCTTTGATAAAACGTCCGTTCAAATCGTTTTGAATAAATCGACCTGTAAATCTCGTGTCACAAACGCATCTAGTTCCTTGGCATTTTTACCATTTGCAATATGGACTGCAATCATTATAATTGCATTGAGCATATGCTGTAAGAAACAAATTAAAGTCATAAAACTATTATGATAACTTGAACGGAAACTAATGTAAATAAGAAATCTGATAAATCAAAACTTTATTTTTCAATAAATGACTGATGAAAATAAAAAGAATAAAATTAAATTAAATTTTCTGAGCAAAAATTGTTTTTTAACAAATAAATATATAAGTTGTTGTGAATATTTAGCATAGATATTTTGGGTTTACTGAGAATCATTTTGAAAATAAGATTATTCAAAAAAATTGTTTTATTTTACACAAAGCATTTATTTTGGCAAAATATTGCAACATTATATTCATTCAAGTTTATTCAAAATAATATGAAATTTCTTTTTAAAGTAAAGAAACTAATTTAACACGTTTGCACTAATATCTATTAATGAAATACCTATATTTCAGAAATTAACTATTTCTTTATTTGTAATATTGCTTTAATATTATTTAACGATTGTATTTATGACGGTTTCAAAAAGATAGCATTGAGATATATTTTTTTTACATTCCTTGAACGAACATGATGGTTGTAATAAGTAGAAGAAAATATAAAGATTTCATCTTTGTTCTATTTTACGAATGCTGCTGACTTGAAAGCTAATGCTATACTGATATTACGGTCTCCAGCAAGGCAGCAATGTCTCATATTTATACTCCGTGTTTGTCGGAATTTCCGAAAATCCGAGCTGTTCCGGCATCGCCCGACAATAGCGACGAGAGTGTCCTCGGGGGCCGGGGCCAGTATTGGGCGGGCAAGGAGGGCGGATTGGATTTTGAATTTTTGATGCCTGTTTAGCAGGCACGAAGTGTTCATGGATTCACCCTCTAATCATCAATAGTATATTACACACCTAGGGAGCAAAAGTAAAGAATGTCACAGATCGCATGGTTAGTATACGATTTTTTTGTCTAGTGAGGCCGAAATAGTACATTACGCACCTAGAGAGGAAAAAACTTGGACAGTCCACAGCTCGTGTAAATTGACACCCGAGACAATTTCCATGCGATCTGGGACATTCTTTACTTTTGCTCCCTAGGTGTGTAATATACTAATTCGTGATCGGACGCCGGGAGCGAAAGTGGTACTTTCGGCCCACTAGGCAAAAGAAAATCGAATTTTATGCCTGGATCGGAAAAAAATGTTGATTTTGCATATAGTTCCTCAGTTAACTGAAGAACTATATGCAAAATTAAGTAAGCCGTTAAACTAGTTGATCAGAATGTATTTAATTAATGATTCCCAAAATAATCTACTTTACAAACGCAAAATCTGATTGAGACTTTTAATGAAATCTATATTTAAAAATTTTAAATTCATACTTTCAGTAGGTATTCTGCTTCTTTTTTCTCTCTTTTCAGTTTCGTTCTGGCAAACGAAACTGGGTACTAATCGACTGGCTAATACTATAGCAAAAAAAGAAATTATTATTTCATTTTGAATCAAGAGGTTTATTTCATCAATCCAAAGACACGTTGATTTATTCCCGAATCTTTAATAGTATACGTTATGTAACAAGGGACGAAAGTCGTTGATTATTCCCGCGGGTGCTTCTATATGTTCACTGCTCGTAGCGAAGCTCATCGAGCGAGCGTAGCGAAACGATGGCAGTTATCACCCAAGGGAATAATCGACTTTAGTCCCCTGTTGTATATAGTACTTTATTCCCAACTCCATTGTGGCCACTTTATAGATTTAGAAAATTATTTTGTATTTACATGTTATAATTTTGTTAATTTTAACCAAATTCACTGGAAAAGTAGACAATTAGACGATGTTATATTAGCGGGAATAATTTTTCTCCGTGATTTTTTCCCCGCTTTTCAGGCTATAAAAGTGGTCATTATAGTGGAGATGGGAACAAAGAAGTTTATTTGCGTAGCTTGATTGAGACAAAAGGTATAACGTGTTAATTACGAAACATGGAACTCGATCTATATAACTTTTGGACATAGTATTCTACCAAATTAAATTCATTAATTCACTAAACACGGCAAGAGCACTTTGACATACAAAACATTAAAATTAAATAACAGCTTCTTTATTCCGAGCGCCGCTATACGCGAAGACAACGAACGTGAATTAGGGCTATGCATGCGCAAACGCTTGGTATCGAAGGTCAAATCCGTTTTCCGGCATCAGTTCATATGGATAAACAATAATAGTATTATTCTCGACTTTTTGTATATTCACAATTATGTATATATACGCCGTCCAGAGAATTAACAAATCTGTAGTTTGCGGTAAATGCGCCCCTCCAAAAATTTGTATTTATTTTTGTACCGAATAATTGTTCGATATTTTTCGTGTAATTGCACATATCATATACATTTCGGACATTTTCCACGAATTCCGCAGACATTGGAATAGTCGTTTATTGTCACGATTTTCCCACAGTTTTGCACAAATTCTTTTTAGGCAATTGAAAATAAAGCAGCTGAATTATCATTCGGCACAGTTTTGCAATAGTCTAATACAGCAATTTACAGACATTAAAAATAAATTTGATTCAAATTTGCAACTTTCAAAATCATACAAATTGTATTTCTAGATTGTTTGTGTTAAATTGTGCCTAATGGTGCCTAACGATTTTTAACTGTGCTAAACTGTGACAAACTGTACAATATGTCCGAAAATATGTGCATGCATGCATGGCATACTTATTGACATACAAGTTTTTTCTACTGACTGTTTATTTTTACTATATTTTGTAATATTTCATAGTAATGTTTTCATACATGGTAACGTTATACCAAATTTTTTATATATTTTTTTAATTCTTTACCCTATATATATATAGGGTTGCGGAGATTTTGGACTTCCTCAAGCCATCAGCACTCCGGAAGTGAAAAGGAATTTCAGACTCGATTGGAATCGAGCCCGAAATTCCTTTGGACTTAAGTACGGACTCACTCATCATCGACTCCGAAATTCCCCTGGACTTTCGGACTCATCGAGTCCGAAATTCTCATGAATAATAGTTTTGTTAATAAGTAAATAAGTAATTCATCGAATGCAACTTTAAAATTTTAAATGATGTATTTTTATTTAATTTCCAATTTATTGCTTTTTAATTAACATTAAAAAATTGTAAAAAATATTAAGTATTATTATATATTTATGCATGTCTTTGTGAACCAAAAAGAATTTCGAATTCTTGATCAGCGAGACGAAAAGATTAAAGAAAACGTACCTGATACTTTCAGATTTGCACATTGCACTTTCAGACTCGATGAAGAGCGAATCCGGAAGTGCAAAGGAATTTCGGACTCGACAAGAAATAATCGTACTAGGGAGTCAAGCATTTGCAAGCCTGGTCTCACGTACTTTTTCATGTTTATGTGTTTCACACGCTCATTAAAAATACTTATTATATCAATAAAATATGACAAAATAACTTTATTATTCATTACTGATAATCACTTTTTCATAGATCTTTGCCATAGATATTCCACTTTGGCATGTTTTTCTATCTTTTATGATTTTAGACAGGGCGATCGATTTCGACATCTTCTTAATAATATCATTGGTATTATGATTTATAGATAAAAGTTTTACCCAGACCTTCATATGAAAAACTTATTTTAAGATTTTCATTTTCATCCGTAAAAATCAGCAAATCTTAGGAAGCATGGAGTTAGAAAAAGATTTTTCGCGTGGATTTTCTTCCTATAGAAATCTACGCAATTTTTACGTTGATATAATTTCGTTCATCCAAAATCTGCGTTTATTTCTACGTGGATATCATTGGCATGAATGTAAATGTATATCCATACTTGGACATATCCACGTGAACCCACCGCGGTCATCGCTCAGATTTCCACGTAGATCTTATGAACAGGGTTTCTTGTATTATGTTTTATGTAAAATAATATTATTATTTAATGATTAATATAATTTGTATTAGTTCAATATATATATTATAGAATAAAACATGATTGCAAATAGTTTTTATAAAACTATTATTAATATTTGCTGCTATAGTCTTATATTATCAATTCATTATGGCAATTAACTGTTTTTATAAGTAACAGTTCATCTTGTTTTCGCGCAGTCATTGTATATATTTGTAATTCCAACACTTAAATATTAATTAACTTTATTTCACTTTACACTTCCATTTCTGAAATATATATAGAAACTTAAAAAGAAGAAAAAAGAATCGTATTAGCTATTTTAAAAGCTGATCTTTTCTTTCTATTTTGCTAGTTGACGGCCGCATGAATATTAGGGCGAAGATGAAGCTGTGAGATGCTTATAATAGTTATAATGTACCGTCTACCGTAAGATGATCCGGGGATTCCGGGGGTACTTAAATAGTAAACGTCACATCCGTCAGGTGGCTATGGCCGCCTCTGCGCCGTCTGCAGCAGTCCGGGTAGTCGCGAGTGTCACGACTCGCGCGCAGCAGCCGAGCCGCCGCCCGCCGCTTCGCAACGTCGTCCGCACTCCGTGTCGACAAGGCAGAGTTCTCTGTTCTCCTGGTGCGTCAGTGTGGCATAAACAGAGTGTGCACTCAGCACTGTGCAGTGTGCACACATGTGTGCACACATGTGTGCACGTCACTCACACTCCCCTTGCTGGCAGCATCGCGAGAGAAGAGAGACTTGTGGCGTTCATTGTGCGGGACACACACGCAGCGATACCTACATGGCTTGACATTTGCCGTTAAGTTTTATTTCTTAGATTTTTAAATTTTTTATTTATCATGTTTTGAAGTTGATTGCGCGCAAAAGCCGTGTATCATGGTATTTTTTAGTCAGCTCCTGTTATACAATTTTAGTTCGGCATTTTATTTTTCTTAAACATCTTGAGTTTTTTGAGAATTTTTTAGTCCGAAAAAGTGTGGAGTCTAGGATTTTAAACATGAGTCCAGTTATCAATATTTTATTCTCCCATTGTCGAAGCAATATTTATTTGATTGTTGGAGTCTGCGTAGGACTAAGTATTAGTTTGCTCTTTGCTCCAATTGAAATCAACGATTGTCAAGACTTAGAAGAATCTCTACCTTATTCCATAAGTAGCAATGAATTAATTGACGAGTACGAGCCAAAAATTAATATTGAAGCTAAACCACAAAAAGCTAAGAAGGTTCCAAAAGTATTTGTTCGACCAAGGTACTATTCAACAGAGCTCGGAATTCGTGAGAAAATATTTATTGGTGTACTGACAAGCCCAGAGTACTTGCACAGCCGAGCAATAGCCTTAAACAAGACAGTTACACATTTAGTTGATAAAGTTCGGTATTTTATTTCAATACCTGAAGGAACAAAACCAAATGTATCATTGCCTGGAATTGTTGGGTTTACAGATACCAGAAGTATTTTACAACCATTTCATGCATTAAAATACATAACAGATAATTATTTAGAAGATTATGACTATTATTTTATAATAAAAGATACTAGTTATGTTAATGCCAGGAGGTTATCAGAATTAGTAAATAAAATTAGTGTTAGCCAAGATGTTCATCTTGGAGTTATCAGTGACGACAGTACATATTGCTCTCTAGGTAAGACATATATCAATATAAAATCATCTTATAAACAACACTATTAAATGACATCATTCATTTTTTTAAACTAATATTATATTAGACAGATATATTTATTATTAAAGCTAACATCAAACAACAAAATTATTTTCGTAAAAAAATGAAATATTTGTACTGTTTATAATAATTGAATAAGTTTGCAGCAGTTTGGATATATAAAATAATTTCTATTTTTATATTATTACAGATGGTGGTGTATTACTAAGTAACTCTGTAATAAAGAAGTTAAAAAATAATTTGGATTGGTGTGTGAAAGCAACTTTTTCTGCTTCTGATGATGTCAATTTTGGTCGATGCATAGTACATTCCTCATCAATTTCATGTTCCAATACTGCTCAAGAACAAATATTTATTTCCACAAAGCTAAATGCAACTTTTAATTATGAAAGTGATTTTACAGAATTATCTGCACAAGAGGACTTTCAAAATTGCATTACAGTATATTCCATATATGATCATTTAGTCATGTATAAGATGAACAGTTATTTTGCAAAGGTATATTTTTATTTAAATTTATTTGATTTGATAAAACTATTATTTATGCTATTAACTGTAAGCAATTATTATAATTATTTTAGATTGAACTAGTCAAGGTAGAAAAAGAAATCGAAACAATAAGAGGAGACATGATAAAAACTGCAAATTATACTCCAAAAGATCAACATGACTTGACTTGGCCAATTGGCAATCAACCTGAAAGTAAAACAATAAATCGTTTTGATGTACTAAGATGGACGTACTTCAATATGACACATGTTTTTCTTGATACTGATTTTGGGACAGTTAAAGAGTTAGATAGTAATCAAAAAGAAGATATTAATCATGTTGTAAATGCTACAGTTGAAAGAATTATTAGAAAATCTGATGTGAAATTAATATTTAAAAAAATGCTTAATGGGTATTGGAAATTTGATTCTTCTAGAGGAATGGACTATTTGCTTGATTTCAGCTTTGTTACTGATTCAGGAGAAGAAATAAATGAACGAATCGAAGTTTGTAAGCCTTTAGGAAAGGTTGAAATTTTACCTGTTCCTTATGTAACAGAAAATTCGCGAATAAATATGATTATAATTGTTGATGCGCCCAAAAAAGAAGAAGCTTTGAAATTCTTAGCACATTATGCTGATGCTTGCATGGATAAAAAGGATAAAATTTTACTCACAGTGGTAATATTATTAATAATTCAGTATTATAATTAAAATTTTTTATTCTTATTAACATTAAAAAATGTACATTCATCTTTAGGTTTTGTTGTACAGTCCTGGATATGTTTCAAAGGGAAATGAAGATGTTTTTTACGAAATCAAACAACGTGCATTATTTTTGACCGAAAAATATAAAAAGGACCAATTGAAAGTAACGTGGCTTTCAATTCGGCTGCCCACTATTTCCAGTTTTGTAGAAATTGAACCACTATTAAAAATTGCTATTGCCGATTTATATGTGAAAAAGTTTACGTCTGATAATCTAATACTTTTTGCTGATACTAGAATGGAGTTAAAATCTGAGTATTTAAATAGAGTAAGTCTTTCAGCAGTATAAAAATATATATACATACAAATATACTTTTTATTCCGGAAAATTCTCGATTTCATAGTTTCACACATTTTAATTTTCAATATTTTATAGGTACGTATGAATACTATTAGCCAATGGCAAGTTTATAGTCCAATTCCTTTTGTACAATATCATCCAGACATAGTTTATTATGACGAAAGCATTAAACATTTAGAGTTTGATATTATTCATAATCACGGACGATATGATGAGTATAATTATGATTCTGTATCGTTTTACGCAAAAGATTATGTGGCAGGTATAAAATATAAAAATTATTATAAAAATTTTTTTATTTTAATAAATTTTTTAAGTTTAAAAATTTATAATTTGTACATTTCAGTGCGAAAATCTATCGAAAATCAAATACCCTTAGTACGAACAGACAAAGATATCGCTAGTATATTAAAGTTATCACAAACTATCTCCATTGGCTCAATTTTCGAAATATTCGTTGTCTTCAGCAATTTGAATTCTTTTCGCGCTGTAGAACCTGCTTTAAAACTCAGATACAGAGAAATTAATTGTATTGGCACAAGGAATAACATCACTCGTAATACATGCTTGAAGCAAAGAAATCTTCAACTGGGAAATCGTGGTCAGCTAACAAGACTGATATTGGATTATAAAGAACATCATTGAATCGAATATTATAATTTTACAATATATAAAATGGACCAAAATATATTGTGATAAGATAAATAAATAATCAAGTTCCTTTTGAAAAATATACAAGAGCTGGGTATCTACTGAAAATAGTTTAATGTAAATAGTTATTAAGTAAAAGTATTCAAAGATTTAATTTAAAGCTTATTTATATATGTAAAAATATATGTATTAACATTTGAAAAAAAAAAAAAAAACGAAATATATTAATCAACTTATAAATTTATTAACAACTTCAGTAAAGAAATAGTTTACTAAAGAGTTATATAATATATACATAGGTTTATAATGGAACAAATTTTTATTGCAAAATTGTAAATTTAATAATTATTCTATTTACAAAACTTTACATTAAAATTAGTTGTAAAAATTGACGTCAAGGCACAAAAGTAATGACAAATTTAATAAACCACTTCCTACATAATATAAATTATTCAAAAATTGTTTGCTTATTTTTATTTAAGTCTCACGTTATTCCTATTTTTTTTTTTTTTTTTTTAGAAAATAAAGTGTATAAAAATACTTTTTCAAAATTTTTTGGGTTAAACTATTTTAAACAAGTACCCAGCAAACAAAATATGAACATGACAAATTGGCAAGACCTTTTTTATTGGTTTAAAGGTTTAGCCCACACAAGAACGTAGCATATTATGAGTTTAAAATAACAATAATTCGTTATAAAAGCCCTAGTACCCTATACACTTTCTGGCGTGTCTGCCATTCATTTTTTTATCACGACGCCCTTATTAACAAGGAAGAAAAACAGGCTGTCGCTCATTTCATTCGTTACTGCAATAAAAACTAAAGTACATAACGTGCAGTTCAAAAAGATCTCGTATCTTTTTTCTTTTTCCGCCTGTTTCCTTTATAATCAAATAGTTCAACGTATTTATATTTTCATGAGATTATAAAAGAAAGCATTATGGCTTACATCACGTTGTCTCAACGACACATTGAGTGATCTAGACAAAACAAAAGGAAATATCACTATACGAGTACTATAAAAGAATAACATTTTAAGCGAATGATTCACTTCTTAATGTTGCGCGAAAAACAAAGATACTCCATTTTGAAAGACACTTGTAAAGAAATCACTTCGCTTCACGGGAAAATGAGAATATTGTTTAATATTAAACTAAAATTCGGTATCCTTTTTACAAGTCTTTCGGAATGTGTATCAATTCATTAATCACTATCCGATTCTGATTCTGACAGTTGCAAATCTTCATTCAATAAGTTATCTGGCATTAATAAAGGTCGAGACGTTGTCGTACCGTTCGCTGCGTGTCCTGTGAAAAAAAAAAAAAAATGAATACATTGATAAATGGACGAAACTTTATCGAGAATAAAATGTCTTTTTCAATGTTATTGATCATACCATTAACTTTTGCATGTTGAGTCGTTTTTTCAGGTTCCGATTCACTGCCGGAATCACTATCAGAAGATGAATCACTAGAACTTGAAGCACTTAATATTAAACCTACTTCTTTATCATTCACAATGGGTCTTTGTATAATTGGTTTTTTATGGATAACTGGGGATATAGTTCTTGGAGGGGCTTTTGAATGTGACGCAGAAACAGACGCAGTTGAAGGTACAGGTGGTGAAAGAGTAAAATCATCATTTTTAATGATAAAATCATCATGTTCACTAATCATTGGAAGGCTCGCTAGTGTTGATTGTGACGCAGAAGGCATGGCAGAAGAACTGAAATTACATTTATTTTGTTATAATTAATTTTAGGATCATGGTTAAAATCAAACAAGTTTGAAAATAAGGTTAAAGTTTTTAGGTTAAATTAATTTGTCAAAGAATGTCAATTTTTAAACTATTTTGATAAAAATGTAATTGATAATCTGTAATATATTACAGAAAAACTACACTTATAAAGATTTTCATCAAGATGGATGAATAATTAAAAAGTTTTTCTAAAAATATATATTGAGTTTTCAATCAATTATTCTGAATCATCAACATAGAATTACAGAAAGATTATAATGTTATAAGATTTAAAAACTTACTTATAGCTAGTAGATAAATTCGTAAATGGAGGGCTTTTTCCATGATAAGAGGCACGTGAAGGGCTATTTTTAGGACGTAATTGATGACTGGGCTCCCTTTTCTTTCCACTTGCAACTTTAGTTCTACTTTTCGTCCTTCCATCGGTTGGACTTCTTCTTGTTTCTATAGGAGTAATAGGTCGAATCGCAGAATGGGGAACTGATAAAAGGGGTTGAGATTTGGGTTCTGACCTGTAAAGAGAATAGTAATGAATTGTCAAGTTTTTAATCAGTGAATGGTGAAACAGTAGGAAAGTAGTGATAAGTAGCTGATGTATTTGAATATTCATGACGGCGTGAAGTAAAAATTTAGCTTTCCATGTCTTACCTTGTCTTTTTAACTTGTATGTTAGAAGACAATCTTTCTAGAGTGATTTCTCCAGTATTCCTATCAATAATAAGAACACATTCCTTGTGATATGGTCTTTGAGAACCTTTAAATACTGTGTGTGGAATGCCAGCGCCATCCAAATGTGGTACTGTCACTGTCATTGTGTTATTGGCTCCAACATCAACCTTAGCCATTTTCGATACATCCACACTGGCAGGCTTGAAATCATCTGAAAGCAGAGAGAAAATGACGTGTGAGCAGTGTCTGACGGGTGTTGGAAATTTGGAAATTTGGAGAAAATTGAGGAAACAAGGAGAACAATGGGTCACAGCTGTTGGCAAGTACAACGGTCGCCGCGCACCCGTGCACTCCTCGGCTCCGAAAATTCAAGGCCCCTTACATTTCAAGGTGTGAAAAGCCGTGGACTTGTCGTTGGTGAAGGTAGGTCCGAGCTTGAGCTCCCGGACTCCAGGTCCGAGACCGAACTTCTCAGCCATATCACAGGCCACACCGTTCAAGCTGGCTTCGTGCGAGCCTGCGATCGACTTCATTTATCGGCGAGTTTCCTCGAGCTTCTTGGCCTGGGCGAAGGTGAGGCGGCAAAAGGCTGGACGGCTCGACGGAACGGCGCCAGTTGGAACTTTTCACATTTTTCAGTAACAGCTGTTCCAATTTTCCTTCCTAGCAGACGGTTTCATCACACACAGCTCTCTCGTGGATCGCGCGCTCGTACACACACGCACACTAGCACATACAGCCTCGCTCGCTCTCTGGCTCTCTCAACTCTCTCTCTCTCTCTCTCTCTCTCTCTCTCTCTCTCTCTCTCTCTCTCTCTCTCTCTTTCTCTCTCTTCCTCACTCGCAGTCTCTCGATCTTCTCTTACTCTTTCTCACTCCGTCCTTCCTCCTCTCGCTCGTGCGCTCGCGCACGTATATACGATTATTGTGCGTATTATTTACAGAGTGAGACGGAGCGAGGGCGAACGAGACACACGGACGAACGGGCGACTATAGGTATATTGCGGCGGCGAACTGCTGTTGCTTTCTGCAGGCTCTCATGTGGCGTGCACAGTTCCGTGGCTCGACTCCGGGCTTCTGGAACCTCTCGGCACGCGGTCGAACTTGAAACTGATCACTCGTGCTGCACGACCGGGGACCCGCTGCTCCCTCGGGAGCCTAGCCGACATATCCCGTTGACCCGATTTGGCGAGAAACCTGCCGCCAGACGGATCGTACCTACCGAGCGCACCAACACCAACTGCGTGAATAGTCGGCACCTCACTCAGTCACTCTCTCTCTCTCTCTTACTCCCCCTCCGCCCCTCACACTGCGGCTGACTGTCCCCTCGCCCTCTTACGGGCGGTGTGCAATAGCCTCCTGTTAAAGCGCGCACCACCGCACTAGCCCGAGCCGCCTGCTATACTGAACTCTCTTGCTCACCAAGCAAGAAAGAGAAAGAGAGCATCGAGAAAGAGAGAGATAGAAGAGCGAGAAAGACAGAGACCCCCACCCGGATTTGGAAAAGTCCGCACTCGAATATACTCGTTCTCCCGGCCCAATAGCCGAGTACGGCGGCGACGGTAGCAGCGGATCGCATGGGCGACAGACAGACGGACCCTACACGCATGCGAAAAAGAGAGCGCGCAGAAGATATAACGCGCGCCACAAGATTGGCGATTGGGGAAGAGAAGAGAAAAACCCACGTAGGTATATGACCTTCGGAAAGGCGCGCGCGCGCGTGTTTATGAATTTCAGGCTGGCCGCAAGGTAGTCACACTTACCGTCACCGCCACCCCCCGCGCACCGCTCACTGGTCCCGTCGAGGCAATAATGCAATCCTTGAGGTCTTGCAATGTTATTACCGCGCGAAATGAAATTCCTCGAGAGCGATTGCCGCAGAGCAACAGGCGATTATTGCTCGTGCGCGCACGCGCTCGATCTCGATAGAGAGGGAGAGAGCAAGTGCTCCGAAATGGACTTTTTCCACTGTATCCCTTGTTCACAGAACATATTGTTTCTCGCTCAGGGGTGCCATGCGGGGAACGTTTTCTAATGCTTTTTCAGAAATTTTTGGAACTTTTTTCATCGTTTTCGCTTTCGTTAAATCCGTGGAAAGCAGGTGTATACATAATATAAAGATTCGTGAGTTGGTCATTGTTTAGAATCTCAAACTTACTTTGATGAAAAAATTAGTGGGAAAAAGATAAAAAAAACTTTTAAATTTTGCTATTTTTGTCGCTTGCAGAAGTAAGCATGAAAAAGCGATTCCTATTGGTTCTCCAAGAGCACCAACGGCTTTTGCGTTTTTATGCACGTCTAACGCATTCAGAAATCTTTTGTACGCTTTAATTAACGGTCTATCCTTCGAAGTAAAAGTATAATACATATTCCATTATTCAAGTGTTTCTTGTTTTGGATAACATTATATGGTCTTCGTTTGCTTACGTCTTAAAAAAAGCCCCTATTGGTAAATTATTTCCCCCTTTAACGTAAATAGAAACCAAACACTGTCAAGTAAATTCGAATTAGAAAGGATTTTCTTCGTAACTCGGGTAATGAACCTTCAAATTATTACGTAGGTATATCGAAATCAACATTGTTTTTATTTATAGTATACAAGTTTATTCAAATTCATACTCAAGTGAAATCAGTTTTATTTTATAATTTTGTTGGAGGTCCTGTATGATATTTTACATGTATGGCATAACCACAATTAATATATATTTTAAATAGAAAAATACATTTAGATGAGTCCCGGATCAATTGTAATAAAGAAATTGATGAGTTTTCAGAAAAATCATGTATTATTTAATTATGATATTACAGAATTAGTTATGGATAAAGCGCAAGACGTGAGCGTTCCCAATAATTGCGCTACAGTAAACGATGTAGATGAAGAAAACGAGACTCCCCGCCATTCTAAAAAAATCGTAGAATTAACAGAAAATGAAATAAAAAAATTTGGAGTACAAAACGTATGCTTAATATTTACTATATCGCATTTCTTAGACTTATATTATGTGTCATTAATATCGCAAAATTTATGTAGATGGAAAATAGTTCGACTATAAAAATGTTGAAAAGAGAGCTTTCGCAAAGTAGGAGAGACTGTTTATTTACGAAAAAGAAACTGGAAGATGCACAAAAACAAGCAGACGCACAATCTGAAAATAAAAATCAACTTTTGCAGGATAATAAAAAACAAGTAGAAAAGTATAAACTCAATAATATTTTCGTATAAATTTTAGGTAATTTTTGTGGCAATGATACAAACATTAATTAATTTGTTTTTATTCAAGTTTCAACAAATTAAAAGAATTTCAATTGGAATCCACAATAAAAAACATTAGTAATAATGAGAAAACATTTACTTTTGGTAAAAATAAATATGATGAATTGGCAAAGAAATTTATTCTGATAAGAGAAAAAGAAAATAGCTCAAAGATTTTAAATGAAGAAATTTTCAATAAGAAGACTAAACTAAATAATGATAGTAAGTCGGGTAATCATACTACATAATATAAGTAAGTTTTTTGAACATCTTCTAATTTCTAAATTCAAAGTCCAATGCCAGGTTGAACATCGGAAAAGTGTAAATAACGAACACGCCAAAGTATTGATACAATTAAAAAATAAAATTGAACAGCATAAAGTCCAATTAAATGAACCAAATGATAATCATCTGAAAGATCTTGTTGACAAAAATGAAGAACGGTGAATATTTGTGTAAAAATTTTTTTTTATTGGCCATTGAGCTTAAAACTTATTATATTCTTTTTTCAAGTATTATCCGATTGACGGCGGATCTAGAAGCACGTCAAAACCGGAATAAACAAGAAATAGATAATTTAATACAGGAAAAAAGTAATAAACTTCAGGTATAATAGTAATAATAAATATAAATGCTTTTCATCTATGAATTCTAGTATTAAAACATTGTGATAATTATATTTTCAATTTATTCTTAGGATATCAAAAATAATGCCAAACGTATTGAAGAAATAAAGGAGTTACTTTTAAAATTGCAATCTGAATTGACATCACTTGAGTCAGTTTGTCATATTTATAAAAATATCATTATTTTTTTATATTAATAATAGTTGTGTTTAAATTAAATTTTAAAATTAAAAAATATTTTTAGGAACAATCAGTCTATTTACAACGAGAAGATAGAGAAAACTAAAAGTAAAAAGGAAGTAATAGTACAGGAAGTATGTATATATTGTAAATATAATAAATTGATAGTTTTGTATTTAAACCTCTAAATGCCAAAAAAAAGTTTATTTGAAGTTCGGGTCGAAAAATTCGACTTTTGTGCCTGTTTGACGGGCACAAAGTAAAACACTTTGCGTCACATGCATCAATAGGTAGTCGATTTGTGTGCTCTATAGCTTCAAAAAGAAGTATACGCAACACGGGCGCAAGATCATTCACCCTCGTCGATATTATCGCCCGAGCGTTAAGGTTGTATGGACCCATTCAAAAGTTAGTTTTTGACTAAAACTGATATAAATAATTATGTAAAGCAAATAATCAATTTTGAGTTTTCGCGATCTATCTATATAAATGAAATAAGAATATTATAAGCTAATTTGAAATCGGAACAAAGTTGTAGAATTAGCATATCTCGTTTTAAAATCGTCAGTATGTATAAATTTTGATGATCTTAAAACGAGATGTGCCAATATTCTACATTTTTATGCTTCGATTTCCAATTCTTCTTGCAGTTATACATATATCGCGAAAACTACAAATTTGCTTTATATATAGTTATTTATCGCAGTTTTAACGTTAAAAACTAATTTTTTAATGGGATGTTACGGCTCATATAACCTTAAGGACGTTCTCCGAGAAAACGATTTTCTTGTGATTTTCCTGAAAGTTGCAGAGAACGTTTGATTTAATGTCT
>UXGD01003748.1:0-19312 GCA_900474315.1 Torymus auratus
AAATAAAATTTTCTAAATTAATAAATATGGTATCCTACAATACGAGTTATTTACTTTGCAATTGCTGTCTTAAGATTCAAAATTATCCATTTTGTAATCGTCAATCGCAGAAGAAAAAGTGCACCCACCCTATATAAATTTCGCGAATAATTGTGTATCGGAACAATCAAACGAATCGCGTGTCTCTGCAATCAAATATCAAACAGAAATGCAACACCAATCCAGAGCTCACCAACCTAATCAATTATATCGTTTTCAACTCTGCTCAACAATTCCATTTTCGTTTTTCTTCCTATTACAAGGGCAGCTATCAGGCTGCTACTTCAAAACGCATGAATAGCTGAGCAGCCTAAAGCTCGCGGCGGCTCGTATCCATTTACAGACATATACCATCGGCAATATCAAACTGCCCACTCTCGAATCTGATTCGATCGCTATATCCACTGGACACCATTGGATTTTGGCTCGCCGATTTCGGCACTCACGTGAACATGAAAATCTAGCGTTTGCGTGTACGATGTGCCACGATACCCACGAAAACGTGGCTGGTAAACCAATTCCGACACCTCAGCATCTACGTACATGGAACACAAGGCAATGCACAATAAAGTTTCATTTGAATCGTCCGCGTAACTATCAGTTGGAGGAGGAGATTGACCAGCTATCTGTAGCAGCTCAAGCCGTTTCAGACTGGGCGTCGACGTCTGGTCTTAGACTCAATCCAGGCAAGACACGAGCTACTTTTTTCACGACAGAGCGTAAAGTATACCGTATACAAACAAGGAAATAAGTTTGCCTAACATTGCAATCGCGGTGTGGCGCTCGATCGAACTCTATCCTGATCGCTTGTATAATTGTATTTATACAATGACTGATTATTCTTGTAGTTTTTATTTAATACTCATCAAGTTGATTAAACCGCTGGGATTCCTTTTGTAGACTGCTTTTTATTTTCCATTTCGTATTAATTTTCCTTTATACTGTGTTATAATTTATAATAAAACTTATGTCACACATCCATCCACTCTTTTTGGCAATGACCAAGAATAAAGTATTATTATTATCATAATAAAGCGGCTGGGAAAACAATTACCGACAAACGCCAAAGAATTTTTCGAATGGCGCGCGGGCCGATTGTATGTTGACTTGTACCACTAGCTCGTACGGACAACAGTCACGGCCGGATGCAAATGGCGCGCAGTACCGACACGCGTGTGCACGCGCCTATTCGCGATTTATTGCGGCGCTTTTATTGCTACTTTGGCGCAGATGAGACACGACGATAATGTATTTCAGTGCGTGCGTGCGCTCGCTCGCGCGGCTTTTTCGCAGGCGCGCCTGCGCGCTCGCGTTTTCATCGATATTCCGGAGCGCTCCCCGGCTGCGGCTAATGAACTGTGAATGTATGGCCGCCGCCGCCGCTATGCCGTGGATCGTTTTCCGGCTCGGTCACACACATACACACACACACGCTGTCTGTGAGCCGATTTCCGCGTGCGGCCTGCGCGTGTGTATGCGTGCACGCACGCGCCTGGTTTTGCCGAGCTTTGGGAGATTCGCGTTTTTTTTTTTTTCATATTTATGGGCTTCCGCGATAAGTTTTTTTATCGAGGAGCAAGCGGCAAAAGGGAACAGGGAAGCTTGGCTTTGTTTATAGCGATGCACATTACGCGGAGGCTTGCAGAACTGATTATACTAGATTTTTGTTGTCTTTTAGGAAAATAGTATTGTAAGCATATGTTGGTATCAACTTACGTATTTGAGAAAGCTTCGTGAAGTTATGGTTAAAGTAACTTACGCTCACCTGAAACAAATAAATGGAAAAATGCTATTAGATATTTATGTATACATCATGGTGTATTTAACGAATCATTAATACATATTATATCGATTCGCTGACCAAAAGTATATAAAAATATTAATGAAGATGGTAGGTGTATAGGTATACCGGAAAGAATTAATTTAAATAGAAAATAAAATAGCAGCGCTAACAATTGTTGGATAGATACAAGAATAGTAAAACATTTCAGATTACAATAATTATTGCAGTTAACGAATTTATGTACAATTCCATTGAGCCTTTGTTCCTGGGTAGAGTACCAATACTCTCACCGGCTAATACACAGAAAAAGACTTTATTTATTTAACAAAAGAATTTCATTAAAATGAACATTAATTGTTACGAAAAAGGATTCATTGAATTGGCTTCCAAACTTCCAATTATTTCATGTAAATCAGTATATCATTAAGTTAACAAAAATTTGATTGTATTAACTGTTTTATCGTGATATTTAAAATCAGGGAAAACCATTCCAACCTTTTTTCCCAAAAAATTTAAAATAATTCTAATAAATGTTCACCATGGAATATTGTTAAATAAATAGACATTTTTTTATATCTAAATCCATTTTCTTTTAATATCTAAATGAACTGTCACATTTTGCAAACTTTTTAGCTTCTCTTTTCTTCACTCTCTTCGACGGAAGTTGCGACAAGTTTATCCGGAACTCTAACGAGGTTAATCAATTTCTCTTTTGCTATCTCTTTTCCCCTCGTTCTCGGATTGGAAGTGGAATCTTTCGTCAAAAACCACCTCGTTACCGAGAACCACGAAGAGTGCACTTCAAATTTCTCTCTCTCCTCTCTCTTTCTCTCTCTCTCTCTCCCTCTCTCTCCCTTTCCATTTCCCTTTCCTCGTCTTTTACCGGGCCCGAAATTCCTTACCCAGTTACGCGATGTGCCAGCAATGTATAGTGATTTACTGAACCTATAAAGTTTTTTGTTGAGTTCGGCCCAAAAAGAGCAGAACGGGAGGGAGAAAGAAAGAAAGACAGAGAAATGCTGAGCATATATACAGGCATATATATTTGCCAAGCGCAGGTCTCAAAAAGCTGGACTAACAAACAACAGTTTTCATTAAAGAAGAAAAAACTTTTGCCTCATTGTTGATAAAGATCCATTTCGAAAGGAGGAAAAGATTTTTAGGTCAAGAACTTTTGCAGTTTTTCAAAAAGTTGGATTTCTCAGAAAAAGTAAAATAAATTACACTGAAATTCAATGATGTATTTTGGAACGACTTAGACAAACAAATTAATAATACCTTAATATAGCAATAAAGAATATTAAGACGTTTTAATGGTTGATTTTCAATATTTTAACAAGACCTCTCAGATTGTACAGCTTCCTTTAGCGCTCTCGCATTACTCTGCAGCTGAAGCTGCGCTTAAACGCAACTTTCCCCGGTTACCGTCCAGTCGCTTCTCACTTTGATACCTAGACTAATACTGCCGCTCACGGGCTTGCGCGCGAGCTCGCTCATCTCCTGTCTCATCAGCGTCACCATCGCGCTAAATAAAAGGCTCTTCGTCTTCCTTCGTCGCCGTCATTTCCAAGAGGTAAATTATGCACCCGCGAAGAAAGTAATATGGCACGAAGCGATGAGAAGAAGGAGAGGGAAGTGAGAATTCGAGCGATAACGAATCTTGTTATCTTCTAACGCTTCCGCTTTCTGGCAATTATTGCGCTCCTCGCTATCTTGCTTACTACTTTTACCCTTCGCTCTCTCTCTCCTCTTCCTATCTCTTTCTTTTCTTAGAATTTATAACGACTTTAGTTTTGCCCCGGTGTAAATAATTAAGTCTGACCTGAGCTTTGTTTACGAGTTTGTTTTCACCGGATCGGCAAGTAGAAATACTTTGCGTTCGTCTATCCAGCAATTGTTAGAGGATTTTTGTGTAAAGAATGTTTGATTCAATATATTAAAATAATAATGTAATGTTGTGAATGCTGATAAAAATAAATAATATTAATTATTAAAAATGTACAGGCTTACGCTCGACGTATATTTATTAATTAATTAATTTACTTATTTATTTATTTATTAACCAGACTAATTACAATGTATATATCTTTGCATATTTATTTTTTAGTTATTATATCATTAACTTAAAGTAACTAATAGTAGAGTTTGGATGAAAAGCATTTGTCTTTTTCGAAAGGTATTTTATTATGATCAAACTTGTGGCATAATTTAAAAATTTTATAAAGTAAAGTAACAAAATATTTCTTTATAAGTTATTTTACATTATTTAATAAAATTAATTTTATTTATAACGATCTGCAATGTCAACAACCAATTTTCAGAAATTTTATAAAAACTATAATTATTCATGTCTACATGCATGTTAAATTGTTTGAAAATGAACGAAACCGATACAGAATACAACGCTCTCGTCTCTGATTGACTCTTCTCTCCTATACCAATCAACTTTCGCAGCAGCGTAAAAACGTGCCAGTAATATAACTCGTTCGGCCAATCGAATCATCAAAACCCTCAAGTATATAAGCTCGCCCGGAACATTTTCGCTCCAGCGCGCTCTCGCTCAACCCCTCGAACACCTCTTTACATCCACATAGACTCGCACGTGTGCATGCCCTGACGAGCCGCTGCTGCGTTGGTGGTGGCTGTATTTCACGCGTCAAATTTCTGCGGCCTCGCGCTAAAAAGAACCGACAGCTGACAGCGCCATCACCGTTATATTTCCCGCGACCAGCGTTGCCGCCACCGTCGATCGATTCGCGCGCCCGTCGACTGCTGCTTAATTACACCGACTTGGCTCGTGTGCCGTGCCCGCGCATAATGCGTGGTTCTTTCACGCGCGTGGTGCTCTCACGGGGCTTGTTTTTTCGCACGCGCGCAGACGAGAGGGAGAGGAAAAGGGAAGAACGATGCGTCGAGGGTGACAATGTAGGTCAGTCCGACGTGTGCGCTCATGTGTATGGGTATATATGTGGGGTAGTGTGCGTGGAAGAGAGATCGCGGGAGTGAGTGTGTCTGTAGGCCGATGCGCCTGAAAAACAGCCGAGTGTGCGCGTTGGATCCATAACAACGGTTACGGCTTTTGTGATTTAGTATATTTATATAGATATCTTTAATAACACGTTGGCGTGCTGGATCAGCTGGATTGAATGAATATTTTTGTTTGATGTGTTTAAGGTGACAAACGTCACTGTCAGATATCGCGCAATTTCAGGCGTATTAATTGATTATATTTATTATTATTACTGAATTTTAATTTCGGAGAAAGTAAATGAAAGCTCTTTTTTTGAGTTACTTTTTTTAATTTTACTTTTGAAGTAAGAGATTTTTCAAAATTATGTAATAATAGTGTTTACGTGAAAAAGAATATGTCGAAACGCCTTTTTTAATTTAAAATTTTTTCTCGTATATTATATTATATATAAAAATACAACCCGACGGGTGTCCCAAAAAAAAACTGACGAAACTAATAAAACTTTTGCAGTTTTTTTCATATATAGATGGGCAGCGCCATATACCAACATAGTGCGTCGTATATTTTCTTTCTATATCAACAAGGTTCTGAAATTTTCAAATTTCATGACGAATGCTTCTATATAGCAGCGATACCAATACTGCGAATATGCCTTTCCAAGAATAACGAAATCACGTGTGCTGAATAATTCGGTCGTTATACGGCATACCTCTATACGTAATAATATTAGTTTACTCAAATTCATAACATATAATTATTGAGGTTTTTTCCGTGCATAAAATACATGCATGCATGCAGATAATATGGTTGTAATAGAATGTTAATAACAATATTCGTTGAGTATTACGTAGAATAACTTTTCAAAACAGTCATAATCTCATTATTGTCGATTGCTTTGCAATTATCATTGTTTTCGTGTTATAATAATTTCTTGCTTTAGTAAATACTTTAATATAATTTGATACATATATAAATTAATAAGCAAAATATTATGATTTTAGTGCTACTTATTTAAACGTATACACACAATATGATGGTATTCATGATATCTTATAACATTAATGAAATATTATATTCTTCTCACGTACTTCGGTGATAATTGTAAAACAAATACAAAAAATTAGACTTTAGTAATTGTTTTTGTATTATGATTGGAACAAGTAAGTGCATCGGCGCACAATAAGTAGAAAGTCGCTACAGGCACAATGTCAGCACTGGTCGAGGCTCAGAAGATTCCGCAACGACTTGTTCGGGCACACAAAATGCTGATAGTAGGACTCGAAGTTCGAAAACACGACTCTCACTCGAGATCAATCAAGAAGAGCCAGAAGCATCGGTTAACCTTATACATGTGGAAGTTCCCAGTTAGACGATGGCTAAGGACAGTGGCTGAGGCCAGAACAGATAAAGAGTAGAGAGAGAGAAAGAGAGAAAGAGAGAGAGAGAGACCGGGACTAGTTTCAGAACGAGAGGAAGCCACGACGACGACGTTCAGCTAACCACGGCGATCGGCTGAACTGACGGACAATCGGATCTATTCACGACTCCAGACGATCCAGATTCTTGGCTCCCACGACGCGTGGCAAAAGTACTACTATATGGTTAGAAGAGTCTCTCCTTTTCGAATTAAATAATAAATAATTAATACTACGGTACGAATGTATAATCTAATGATATAATCTTGATAACAAGTAAAATTACAGGCTAGAAGATAAATGTTTGACTATTTAAAAGAACACTAAAATTTAAAATTTCAATAACTTCCCTCATAATTAAGAAAGTAATAATTCGAGAATGTGACCTAAAATGTAAATATGTTAATATTTTGTAAGTATTTTTAAAATGTTATCTAGACCGCTTCACAATTCAGAAAAAAATCTTCTTACATATTAGCCGACGGGGGTTAAATGGTCTAAATTGCCTGCCGAAATTGAACGCTGCGAAAATATAAAGAGCGCAAAAATTTATTATATCGCGTGTATTTGACAGACTTCATTAGGTACACATCATAGCAGACAAAAGCAATTATACATAGTTGCTCAAGGAAATTCGGGCCAGTGCAGTCGTGCAAAAAAGATCTAAATTAACTGCCGCTAATAGACTGCCTCGCGTTTAGCACGCACTTCAACTCGGTATGTTATCCTATTTGCGTGTATTCGAGAGACAGGCACTTGTATTCTGCTGAAAAATATATACATTTTTTAGCTTCTGTCGAAGGACATTGAACGGTACGGAAAATTCTAACTTCCTCTTTCCCACTTTTGCTCTGTCTGAAAATCAGGAACGGAGCTGTGGATGTTGTTACTTTTTTCACTATCTAATTGATTTAGCTGCCTCTATTTATTATAGCTGCTAAAAATAAGATTTTTTTTTTAGATATAATGTATGAATTTATTTTCTAAAACAAAATATGTAAATCAAAAATACCAATACAGTCATTTTACTGTATAACACGTGATGTCAATTCATTAAAATTGTTGTTAAAGCTGTGTTGACGCATAGAAGACTTTTCAAATGACTAAGTAGTTCCTCTAAAACCAATTAAAGATAATGTCGTATTACTTCATCCTTCATTAGAGTTACGAAAATAGAAAATATCCTTATTCGTTTATACAGCCTGAATACGTATATACAAACGCGTTATACAGGCTGCACAATCGATGAACGAAGCATCCGATAACTGCTGTTCTTGCGAATTACCGCCGACCAAAGTCTCAAAGCGCGAGAGCAAACTTCCACGGCCCTAAGCCCTCGATGAAAATTTCCTGTTCCGCGCTTGTAGCTCCTTTATAGTCGACGTATATATATATAAGTGACTTTGACGCAGCGTTGCAATTGGCAAGGGGTCAATACACGCGACGGCGGCGGCGGTACGGCGCGCAGCTAGACAGCATCTGTCGGCGAAATCTTTTTCTCTCGCTGTCGATTCTCTTTCTCTCTCTCTTTCCCTTCGCCCACGACTGGGCATATTACTCGCCCGCGTCAGCAGCGCGTGCGCGCGGGCGCAGGCTTAAGCCCCTCGAAGCTCGGAATGAGCGCGAAAAGTGGCGCAGAGTTGGAGGGAGGCCGTCGCGGGAGAAACGCGAAAAAGACTTTGTTCCAGTCCGCTTCTATTTACGAAACGACTCGCTTTTGCTCGTTCGTCGCGGCCTGTATGCAGATGAATCGTGTATATATATATTTTGACGCGGCGACGTGCACGAATTCAATTCCATTCGCTCGATTTGTCGACGTGTACTATGCTGGCCGCGCGACAGCTTCAAAATCTCAACTTTTGTTTGTTGCGCGAGTAGACTCAAGGCAAACGAAATTTTGTGGGTTAGCGGAGATACGTACGATATAGGTATGGGACAGCGTAGCTCTGTCAAAGATATTGGTTTTTCTTTGTTCGCGGTAAAGAGGAATGATAAGACGAGACTTGTACATATATAAGGTAATATACCAAACTAACGCACGATACTATACATGTTTTTTTTGTATAGGCTTTTATTTTGGGAATTTCTGTACCGTGTGATACGAAATTCTCTCGGAAATGTCATTACGAAAAAATAATACAATTCTGGATCCACACAGTATACGCGAATGTACAAAGCCAGCGAAAAATAAAATCCTAATGGCGTATAGACCGAACTGTCAATACTCGATTCTCTCTGCCTCGCACACGCGTTGTCCACGTTTTTTCCCCCGGGTGAATATATTTTTCATACATACACACACACATACACATGCGCGCGCACGCGCCTTCCTCTCGATAAATTTCTATTTATTTCCACCCTCGTCGACTTTGCGCGCCAAACACAAAGACCGAAAAAATACGCGAAAAAGGACGACGATGTGTCTCCGCGTGTGAGCGAGAGGGAGAGAGGAAATCAGGTCAACGAATTCGGCTACGACTGCAGTGTGTCCCCCCAGCGCGCGCATGGGTGCGCCTATATGTGTGTGTGCATGAAAAAGGAAAAAAGAGAGAAGCAGCGGCGTGGCCGCCGGATGAGTAGGGCGGCTGCGCGAAAATCAAATTTGCGCGCACACTGCGGGCTCGCTCGGTGGTTGGGAAAATGTCCACCTGTCAAGCGCGAATTCGGCGAGGAGGACGGGGAGCGAAGCCCCTACAATCCCTGCGCCTATACCTGTCTGCGGAGTATTACCGACCCTGCGCGAACACACACACACACACACGAGCGCGAACGAAATCCACGTTCAATAAAATTTCATCGAGGATTTTTTCATTCGAGTGAAAGGATAGGGTTTCGGGCGGTTTCTCCCTCCCACCTCTCTCGCACACTTTCTCTTTCTACCTACCTCTCTCCCGCTCTTTTTTATGTCTATCATAATTATTTCGGTAAGCGCAAACTACCATTTCCAACTATTTTTCAAACCACTGTGGTTCCAAAAAAAATTAGTGATGAATATATATAGCAGAGATAAAAGGTTTTTAGTTTTAAAAGCAACTTTTTCTTATAAATAGAAATCTATTTGAAAATTAATTGTAGAATAAATAATAAATACGGTTGTCCGGTACTTGTTATTGATTTTACATCGTGTGCATAGCATGTTATTTTTTTTCGATGGAGGTGATTCAATGTTTGATATACTTTTAAATTTTAAAAAGCTCGAACAATCACACTTTTACGAATGAAACAATTTGTAAATTGACTTTTTCATTTTCGATTATAAATGAAAATATTGGGCAATGGCAATACATTCGACAATGAAATTACTAATTAACAATACTTTCAATGCAAATTTCATTGTAAATACGTTGCATTTAGCACGATGTAAATGAAGCGAATAAAATTTAAAATGTAAATGAAGACATTTTTATTTCACTTTTTCTGCCATTAATCACGTCATTACCAATTGATACAAAACAAGTAGTATAGAAAATAAAATTAATTAAAAAGTGCAAAAAAATTCATTCAATACAAACCCTATAAATTCTAATTAATTACCAAGCGAATACCAAACGATTTCGCAAATAAAGTAGGTAAATAAAATATAAAATTTTAATCAAGCACTCCATCTCGAAAATTATTATAATTTTCTCCTCACATATAATATAATCCGTTAACCGAATTATTCCCCTTCGCTGTTCAATCCAATACGCCACTGCTCACAATGCAGGAGAAATTAATATAAATTCTCCCCATTCGACTAATGGAAACAAAAAGAACCATCCAAGTTAAAAAAATGTAGTTAAAAATCAAAGGCCTAAGCGCTAACGAGTAAGGGAAGAAAGGAGAATCTCATGATGCGCGAGCACGACAGAGAGGGAGGGATGAATGAGACGCGCGCGCGCGCGTGCCTTGAGATACACTTGACCTTTCATCGTCGCGGCGACGTCGATGCCGACGCCGAGCTCGTGTATAGTGCACGATAGACCAATAAACGTTCCTCCGCGAACGAAGAGCCCTAGAGTGAAGAAATGCGCCGTCGCCGTCGCCGCCACCACTGCACACAGTAACCCCCTCGTTCTCATGCGAAACGACCTTCGATTTTCCACGCGTCTAAGGAGGCCGCATTATGGATAATGGGTTTCGAGAGATGTTTATTATTAACGACCTTTGTGCTCAGTAATTTTGGAAAGTTCGTGTACTTTTTTGGAGGAAGGGAAATTCATCATGCACGACGACCTCTAACCTTTTTTTTACAATATTTTAAAAGAAATTTGTAGATTCGAACATCACCCGGAGAAAATTTATTATACACGTTATATATGAGCGTTCGAGCTTGTATCACGGGGAAAAATACTTTCCAACCATTAATGAACGAAATCGTTTTATTCATTACGCCTCACCTATCGCAAACCATTTGCCTGCTGATGCGTCCATAAATAAAAAAGGCACATGAAGCATTTTTACTGTTAATGCAATTTTCCGAAAAAGCGAGTGTCGACCAAAGATAACACATTTTAAACTTTCAAATCGCGCGAAAAATCATTTTCCGCGCATTTCTTCTCGCTCTAAAATTATGCCTTTTTTATAACGAATGCGCTTTTATTGCGCGCCCGAGCCCGCGCGCAAGTAAATTACGAAGTTTTCAGGTGTGAAAAAGTACGGGAACGGCGCACTCTCTCTCCGCGGGTATATATACCTTGTTTAATCCCGTTTCATTTGCGCGCCGTATAAATTTCAATTCCTTACTAATTGAATGACTGCCGGCGAGTATTGAATTTATTTAAAAACGAAAAAGTTATATCCCTGCACTACCTTTAGAAAAAAAAGTATAATAATGGTCCTTCCGCGTATTTTCATGCAAAAAAACAGTCCACGTCAAAATATATTTTCCCTCGTGTATATTCGCAGGTACAATTCTTCGAACCCGAAATTGCACTCATTCGCAAATGAAATATTTATTTTTCCAAAGATCTTCTATACGAATTCGAAGTTCCGGTTATACCCATGCCGGGCCGAATAAAAATGCAGGCGGCGTTATAACGGCGTGCATGCGTGCGTGCGATCGAGTCACGTAAACGGAAGGTAAATAAGGATCAAATGAATTTTTCGCAATCTCCTTTACGGGGCGCGGTGCAAAAACGCCGCGGTGCTAGCACTACTCGCCTCCGCGCTCTGAAAATAAATGCATCCGCGGCGTGCGCGCGGATAAATTACCGGAAATAAATTTCACGGCTGCCGCACTCGCACATGCGCGCTCTCCCCGATATCTGGAGAATTTCCAACGTCGATATATTTCCTCGGGAAATTCTATGCGCCAAAGTTCGAGCCCCCCTCCCCTCCTCCTCCCGCACACTTTTACGCGCTCGAGAATATTTTACCGAGGTTTAGCATGCAAAATAATTTTCAATCTCTAAACTCAATTTCGGAAGGGCTGCTGCTGCCGCTTCTGCTACGAGCGGGATTTGCCGCGCGGGTCCATGAATATTAAAAGTCAAGGGATTGCATGTGTAGGGGAAGAAGTCACCCGCTCCTTATACACGCGCGCGCTCACCCACCTACGCGCTTGCGCGAACTTTGTTTTCCATGAATAGTAATCCGTTATGCTGCGCACGGATTAATACTTCGCTATTGCTGCGGTTTTGCTTATCTTTCGCCCCTCTCCGGCATCCTCTCTGGCCGGATAAGCCTCGCCGTGTAAAGCGTGCGGTTCGGTAATTCATAAATGTCTTGTGCGGTGGCTCGAGGGTAATTTAACGTTGGTTAACACAGTTTTTGCTTGGTCAAAGAGGAACATTGTAAGTATAGTTTGTAATACTTATTATATATTGTAGAATAATTAATAGGAAGACCACTGCTCGACAGTTTCTTCATGTAGACACTTTGAAAAAGCAATAGGTGTTTATAATAAAGAAATATTTAAGCATTATTTGTAATTGACTAAGGTCTTAAATTGCATATTTTGAGATTTAAATTTCAATATTACAGCAAATATCTATCGTGTTCCAAAACATAATTTGTATCCACTTGCATTCTTTTGCATTACGCTGGATATCGACAGTAGTTATTGCAGGAACCTGAGAATTCACAACATGTCAGTTAACAAGATTCTCGGAAAAACTAATAACCTCTTTCAAGAAAAGGATTTCGTCCAAGGCATATTGATATTACCCTCCGACGATAGATATCAAGTCATAATGGAAAGCTGATGCGACTATCTTGAGATTGCAGATATATATTGTGTTTTTCATTATATACGCGCGCACCTCGGGACGATGGATTAACTCGTCCGTTTCTTATAAGAACGTACAAAGGCCACGCAAGACTTATCGGAAACCGTATCCTCGACTCTTTAACATTCTAGTCGCCTTGTAAAACTTTAATAAACCGGGGCAAATGAAAAAATCTTCGGTACATAAATCTAACGAACTACTTTTATCACGCGGCGCGCGTACTACTAACAAGTCCTCGCTCGCGCGCGCGCAAACACACAACTCACCAAGGCGAAATGGAAACAGCAGCCTGCGATGAAAAAAAAGGGCAGTCGGAAGCATAAAGAAGGATTCCGAAGGAGGGCAGGAAAAAATGGCACAAATTCAAATGCACGCGCGCGTGCAAGAGAGGGCGAAAGAGAAAAAGAGAGAGAGAGGGAGAGAGAAAATTCGGGGCTATATTTTTCTTCAGCGCAATGCCGCCCGCGGCCAGATCGATAAACCTTACTCATTGAGGCATGAAACGCGCGGCAAAGTTACCCGCGTATAACTTCGTATATTCAGGAGCCAGAGAAGAGAGAAAGAGAGAGAGAGCACGAGAGGAAGAAAGGGGAAGAGAGAAAGAGGCAACCGCGTGCGCGCGGGCAGAAAGAGCGAGGAAAAAAAGCGGGTCGCGCCAGGAGGGATGAATTTCTAGGTCGTTAACCTTTTCTCGCGCGCACGTTCGTTATCGGCGCCGCGCGCAAGGGAGAAGAGCGAGGGATGGAAGGAATAGGCGACGAGCGACGGCAACGACGACAACAGTGCAGCCGCTATAACGTATACGCGTATCTACATATATACCTGTGTTAGGGGAATTTTTGAAAATTCGTTCGATTCGCGTAACACATGCGCTCGTGATGCGGTGTAATGCTGTGTGTAGGCATGCGAGGAGGAAATAGAAACGGGGAGACGTCGTTATTATGCGATGCACGTAAGATTTGCATAGCAGAATAAAGAGTTTTTAGTTTGATCGTTTACTTCAATTATGAATGTTTCTTTGGATGGTCATAATGATTGGCGTTGTTGGGCGCAATTCTATATTTTTCTTGAATTCTTGCAAGTCTGGTATAACCGGTACTGTCATGAAACTCATATCAATTTTTACAAGTCTATTATATAAATTATTTTTCCGATCTTTCTTACATTTTTAATTTTTATGTATGCTATATTATTTGTGCTATTACAAGAGTTAGTATGAATATTTGTGAAAATATCTGAAAATTTTTAATTGCAAAAATTAATAACTTTTATATTGGTAACAAAGTGACTAATAAAAGAATATAATAAGTATAACTGTTTTATTAATTTTACTCCAGCTTTGCATTGATACATATCGGGATCATGCACAACCGTTCAGGCTCATAAGCTATATGTCATCTTTATTCTTTACGCCTCATGTGATGGAAAAGCTATACTTGCAGCTACGAGAAGGTGAAAGGAGGACGAGTTGAGGAGAAAAGTCCACGAGAGAGAGAGAGAGAGAGAGAGAGAGAGAGAGAGAGAGAGAGAGAGAGAGAGAACTCGAGGTTCTCTCAACGTTTCACCAACCTCTCTTGTTTCGAAAGCTTGATTGTTTTCTGATGAGTTGTCGAGTTTTGCAAGCAAGAAAGAGAGAGAACAAGAGGAGAGAGAGAGAGAAGGAGGGAGAGCCAGATAGACAGACAGAAAGAGCGGATTACTGAACTGTAAGATGTGTATGTCACTAAGAAACTGGTGGATTTTTGAGAAGTGACTATTTTACGCTTCGATTTCGTGAGGAATCGATGGCACCCAAGTTGACTTTCACTTGAGTTTCAAGAACGCCTCCGTAGTTTTATTGTCAAGTTGGCTTCGTATATCCTCATTTGTTTTATCTAAACTTTGACTTGTGATGTCGCATATAAGACTTACAAAGCTTTGCTTTTCTTACTGTTATTCCTGATATCAATCTTTCAATGAATCTTGGTTTCAACTAATATTTTCGATTATATTAATGTACAAACATGAATTCTCATCATATTATTCAATTTCAACTTCTTGTTTTTCTATTATTGTTTCTCTTTATAATCTTTCTCCTCAGATCTACAAGTGTACTTGTATAAAATGCATTACATAAGGCAGGTTTATTTAAATAGGCCGCATACATAATTTCAGTAGTTTACATTTTTCGATCTTACATTATCTTTTTTATTGCCTCATATTGCACAACTGGTTTATAATAGAACATACAATATACCAGTTTTTCCTACGGTGCCACCAGGTTATAAAATCGTCGAAGTTAACTCCCTGAGGTTTACCTTCCGATTGCTGTAAGGTCTATATTAATCATTTGCAAATACGCATCATCAATCAAGACGATGATTTAATCAATTTTGGAGGAGCGATTTTAATGTGAAATAATCTTAGAAATAAAATTTAGTATGTTATATAATATCATATATTAAATTTATCTATTCAATTATTTCCATATAAACATTTTTACATTATGTTGTATAAGACTGTGGTTCTAATTATTTTTATTCTATGTAACCCCATCGATCGATCTAAGCTTTCACCTAGAGCTTGTATACTAAGTTGTAATTAGCTAATTTTCAATAGTTCCAAAAGTCATCTATAGTTCAAGTATTTCGAGTCCCTACTTAAGTAGTCGCACATACATGTCTAAACACATATGTCAACAAAGTCTGTGTAGTTATTAAAGTGCTCAATCTACTTTGTGAAATCAATAAAGCCTTTAGATTTATTATTATTAATACGGTAGACAAATAAATATCGGTTTACTTTCCAAAATTAATAAATATATATTTTATTCTTTCGAGGAATTAAAGCGTATTGCGAAGTTTGATAACACCGCACAATGGAATTTTAATTCTGTATAAATACAGCTATCAGGTGTATCCAATCAATGCAAATCTGATTAAAAAACTCGTGTAAATTTTGCAACACACGAGATACATACTCTCGCTTGTTGTACAGCGAGACTACAAAAACAATAGCACAATAAGCAATTTATTCTCTTCCTTACTTTAATAAAGAAGAGAAAAGATTGTTAGATAGACACTTTATTGTAAAATAAAAATAGATATCATGTGAAGTCAGATGTAAGAGAGCTACATTGTTTTTGAGTCTCTTCAGATTATACATCCGAAAAGGTGTAGCGAAGGCTAAGACACGATTATAAATTGATTTGGGTATTCGTTCTATATAGTTTTAAGCAATATTAAATATTATTTGACTGATCACATTATGAATTAAGGACGAAAAAATACAATAAATTTCAACTAAAACGCTGAAAAATAAATTTTACCAGAAAGTCGAAATATCAGATCGGAAAGTTCACTTCTCAATTGATGTCGAATACATGTCTTATAAAAACCGTTATATTATTTCAAACAATTAATTATACATACTTCGATTTATACACTAACGAAACAAGCTTAATTTTAGTTAAAAATATTTAATTATTAAAGGTACTGTGTTCGATGTATAAATGTTTGTCTTTAATTATACAAAATAATTTATTTCATGTTAATTATAATTTAATCTCTAGAGGAAATAAATTGTCGTGTTATCGATTAAACAATATTACAATAATTGATTACTTGTGATTATTTTAATTATTATATTAATTGTTCTTTTTTTAAAAAAATTATAACGTTCCAGTACATTCTATTTTGATAAAATTATAAATAGAACAATATTGGCTTAATATTGCTTTTCAATTTCATTATTAATTATTACAAATGGCTTCTGTGCTGAATCGCGCTTTTCTGCTGCAAACATACAAATGTCTTACTCCCAGTCTTTCTCCTTCTTGCCTTCCCTTCTTATATACATCTCTTTCCCTTTTTCATGTATTTCTTGCCGTCTCGGCGCTCCTTATTTACCTTGAATCTTTTTCTCCGCGGCTAGCTTTCCTTCTTCATCTGCAGTTTTGACTCTTAAAATATGAATGCTTACCTCCTAGCCTTCTCTCTCCTGGCGTGTCTCTCATACCTATCTTGATTCCTTTCCTCTCTTTTCTTTTATTATTCTTCCTTCTCTCTTTCTCCCGTTCTCTCCCACGCTCTTCCACTCGCGAACGGCTATATATAAACGAGCGACTCTATATAAGCGAGTGTCTGCAGTGTGGTGGCCATAAATTTCGTAACGCCAGGGCTGCCGCTGCCACTGCTGCTGCTGCTGGAGCCGCGCTCGGACTTTGTCTTCATAACTCTTGTGCGGATATTGAACGAGAGGGAGGGAGAGGGAAAGAGCCCACGAATGAGAGGGAAAGAGGAGAGAAAGAGCATCGAAAATGTGGGTGATTTAATTATTTTCCTGCCTGCTTTGGTTAATTTTCATGTTTAGTATTATGGAAAGACTGCGATTGAAACGTCGACTTAAATAACAACAAAAAATATAATAGAAGTGGATTAAATAACAACGCTTCAAAACAAACAAGTTAAATCATTTTAAGTAGGAGAGTTATCCTTCTGACTACTATGTGGTAATAATATACGAATAAAATATTCATTTAATTAACTGGCAATTTAAAATGTATTTAAAATTATAATATTTTTAATCAAAAATAAATTTTATATTTTGCATCCATACCTTTCAAACACCCACGGAATAATGAACAAATTAAAGTCCACTGATGGAATAAATCACGTACCTCCCGTTTAAATATCCTCGATAAATTTCCGATAATGTGCGATGAAACTGAATTTACAAAGACAGCTACAAAATAACCGTAATAAATTAATTTCCTCGTCGAAGGCGCGTTCACGAGCGAAGGAAAAAAGCAAGCCGCGTATATACATTCTTCGTTAAACCATCGCGCGCGAACGACGCCTTGTAGACCCTCCTTTATGTCGACGACGGCCGTTTTCTCACCGCGGCTGCTATGTGGGTCAAAAATCGTTTCCCAGCGGTAAAGAAAGCCGCTGTATGGGCAAGACGAGGAAAAGCGAGAAGTAAGAGGGAAAGGATCTCGAGCGCGCCAAAGGGTACAGGAACGATATTAAGAGGCTGACCGAGGCAGGCAGGAGGGAGGGAGAGTGGAAGGGGTGTCAACGAACGAAAAGGAAAAAGAGAACGGAAAATAGCAAGATGGAGAGAGGGAGGCTGGCGCACTTTCGTCAAGTAAAGCCGGATCGAAGGCTGGCGCGGCGGATGAAAAAGAACGAGTGAAAAAAACAAAGTATGATCAGGCCTGCGTGTGTGTATATGTGTGTGTTGATATTTGTGTGCGAGCGAACGAGGTAGCCTCCGTGAAAATCCTGACAAAGTATTGGACGAGCAATTAATTTACTGCGGAGCGGCGCGGCTTTACACGCCGCCGACGCCGGTCACCGCGGCGTTTCCGCAGTAAAGCCAACTTTACCCCCTTCTCCCTTCCGCCCCTATCCCCTCTCAACCCGTCCTTCGGTTCCGCTTTTCGCTCGTTCGCGCCGCCGGCCGCGTGTGTGTATGTGTATATCTGTTTTTGACCGAGCCGACACCTCTCGCTGCTAGATGCGCCGAAAGAAGGCGTTATGGAGGCTGTCAGGCGCTATACAAGAGGTGTGAATAGCGTCGTTGAAGATCCTTTTTTTTTTATTGATATATTGTTGAAATGCCAATTTCTGATATTCAGTTTTTAATATTTTTCGCAGAATAATTGAGAATATTGGTAATACGGAATGGATGAAATTTCTTGAAAGGAAGTAAGTAAACTATTTATTTTTATACATGTTTTAAAATAGTTTTTAACATTTAATCTATCGCACCGTTTTCCATTTTCTGAACCAATCATATCAGATATACAAAACTTAATCTTCGTTCAAACGAATTCCACACAAATTCCATCATACGCCTTTTTCTATTTGAAACGTATCTGAATTCTATCGATTTTCGTTCTTCTATTCATTTTAAAACCTTTTCAAATACCGCAACCAACTACACCTGTGATAGAAACGGTGTCACTAAAATCGTAGATTTAAAGTCAACACTTTTAAAATCGCACAGATAAGGTTTATTGACAAAATTTATTCGTTCTAAAATTCTATTCAATCTACACTCTATTCCAAAGCAACTATGTTTCATATTCCCGTATTATCAATACCAATTTGAACAGAGAAAATTGCTACCATGAATGAAAAATTTTAATATGATCCGAGTGATCAACTATATAGTTCAATATGATGCGACGTTTTTTCATTTTATCTACTAAATTGTATATGAATGTTTGATACATTCACTAGTATCGGAAAATTCCAGACAATTAAAAAAAATTACAATAAAACTGATAATAAATTTGCTATAATATATTAACTGTAAAAAAATTTATATTTTTATTTGAAACTGCACGAATATTTCAGTATTTTGTAAGTATGTTTTAACCTTTATTTAATTATAATTAAATTCAATGTATAAAAGGAAGTTTTTAATATACGTGTCCGTATATCGAATTTTTCGGGAAAAGTATATAAAAAAATAATGTTACAACAGTGTAATGCATATTTTGGATCATCTTTGTACGATTGCGAAATACTAACCAGATTCGTGTTCAAGATGATACAGAACGTATCACTTTTTACTTTTTGTGGGCTTGAGTTATCAATTGTTTTAAAAACCAAAACAATCGTTCTTCACGATTTCAGATGAAACATGGTAACGTTTAATCAGCCTGAATCCCAAGAAATTTTATTTAAAAAATAATTTGTAATAGCACGCCTATTGTTCCAATACTTAATTTTAACGTTTTACTTTTCTGAGTCCTTCCGCGCAAAAATCGAAACTGTTGGATCTATTGCGGCGCTATATAGCGCCGAAATTGCGATGATTCGTCGACGCTATGGTTGCGCTAGCATAGCGCTATATTGATGCAATACCATAGCGCCAATATAGCGTCCATATAGCGCTATGGAAA